>KZ807973.1:104413-117829 GCA_000696205.2 Oncopeltus fasciatus
AATTTCGCAAAACAAACAAATTTAAATTTTTTATATATATAAATAAAATAACACTTTTCAAAAACAATGAAAAAGATTAGGAAAAACAGTTATCTCTTCTAAGGGACAAAATAATTTCATATAATAATACTATTAATGGAACCGCATCTCTAAAAATGTATTTTGTGTAATGAATAAAATGTAAATTTAATTTAATTCATCAATATCTTTCATCTAATATCAATTAATATGGAACAATTAATAATTAAGTAATACTTTTTAAACTATTAATTTAAACTATTAACCTATTAATCACGTTCATTTCTATACAGCTTCTGAAGAAAAAACCAATAATTAGAAATAAATAGACAAACATTTAAACTTCCAATATAACCTTTTATAAATATAGCATAATATATTTATTAAAGAAGAAAACAAAAAGAAAATAACATTTTCATAGTGGCTTATTAATTAAATTTCATAAGCTAGTACTTTTAAAGGGCTAATTTTTTTCCAAAAACTTTTATTTTTAAATATATAAGGTTTTATCAATGTAAAAACGGAAGTAATATATACGAGCTAAAATTCATCGTTTAAATATATTCTACTACTGTTTCTTACTACTAGTACGCCCGCATTATCTTACGTAGCCTTGATGAAGAGAGTACCTGAACAGAAGACGCGGTTAGGAATATAACCATGGTAGAAACTAATTCTCTTCAAAAATAGTGAAGGTTTTTTTTTTTTTTTCCCGCAATATCTTCAATTGTTATTGTATGGCCTTAATTATTTGGACTTAGGTTATCAGGGCTCAAGTGGTAAACAACAGTGACATACAGTAGTCAGCAACGAATTATTTCGCTCATCTTGACTGAGTGTGTTCTTGAGGGCGAAGTTACACGAAGCCATGCAGCGCTCTAGTTCGGTACTTAATTCGAATCCCATTCAGACAAACTTATTTTCAACTACAATTGCCAAATGTTCAAATAACAAATTAAATACCTTAAAATAAGCTTTGCCCTCACTATTACCGGCCCTGGTGCATTAAGGTCAACGAAGGCAAATTCTCTCAAGTTAGGTTCACACAAAGGAAGAAACAACATGGCAGAATTTACTTTAATGACATCCCTATCCCAACTTCCGATTGCGTCAGGTACCTAGGTTTCATCTTGACTCTCGACTAACATGGAACGCACACACAAAATTCAAAAGATAGGAACTAAATAGGAGATTTGGACAACTTTACAAGCTACCAAGCAACCTTAACTGTGACCAACAAACTTACCATTTATAAGACGTTAATGAGACTGGAGTCGAACTGTGGGGAACTGCAATACCATCCAATATCCAAAGAATACAGTCCTTCCAATCCAAAATCCTCAGAATCATAGTTAATGCACCCTATTACGTCGCAAACTCCTTACTCCACATTGACCTTAAAATCACTTACGTCAAAGATTTCATCACAATCCATTGTAATAAATTCCACTCTGGCCTTTCCATGCATCCTAATCCTTTAGTCCCAACTCTATCCAGTATTACCCATCCTGATAACCCACCCCATAATAATAATATGAAGAAAAAAAAAATCGTAAATAGTGATTAAGGAGTACTGCCATTAGGCAGCTTCTCCATCAAGCGAAGTCCACGCTAATTTAAATATTTATGTAGTACAGTTCTTTTTTTTTTTTAATTTGTTGTATATTTTTATATTACCTGATATTGTATATATTATTATTGTTATCAATAACCAGCACTGTACAAGTGAAACAAAAATGTGTAGAATATTATCACTAATAAAACTTTTAAAAAAATATCCTCAATATTGTTTTGTAATAATATTGTGATGTTTGATAAAATTTATTTCATGCATTCTGTGCTTGTTTACTTTAAACTGGATGAATTTTTCAGGTTTAAAGACTATTTAAAAATTAAAGATTTCTACCCTGCAGTTTTCAATGGACCCAGCATCAGGGTCCCTGGCGTGGCCAAAGACATTTTACAGACCTGTGCATACAATATGGAAACAAAGTGGGGTGAGGAATGGTAAGGATCTATTTTACTTTTTAAGCTTAGTTCGTAAGCATTCTTGGCAAGTAATGTTTTGCATAATTAAGCTCCTTTTTAGGGCAGATTTAGCAGAAAGAATGAACGTGTTGGCTGACAACATAGAACGCCTTATGGTTGATGAAAACAAGCTTGATGCCATGCAATTTAATACCCTAAATCATGGTGACTGTTGGATAAACAACATTTTATTTCGATATGATAAGAATGGAAAGCCTGAAGCTTTAAGGTAAAATTAAATAAACATATAACTAGTATACATATACTTGCTCTATAAATTGAATTAAATTAATTCTGTATCTTACGATTTCGCTAGAATGACACTATCTTCCTCATTCATATAAGTGTAACTTATTTAATGCAATATGTGAATAACTCTGTATATTTGCCATCTTGAGTGTTTTTTTGTTTTTTTTAAAGTTAAATTAACTTTTAATAAACATCACTTTAATAAGGGGAAAGAAAATAAATTAAATTCATTATTTCATTTCATATATTTACTTTTTATTCGATTCATTTTTAATAAAATGTAAATTAGTGTAATACACAACCAGGATTTTGTTTTCACCCATGCTTTTGTCTGAAAATAAAAAATGAGTCCGAATATGTTTAAGTGATACTTGTACTCAGATCAGCAAATACATCATGTATTGTATTGCTCTTAACATTGAAAATATTACTTCGTGAAATTAACTTTAGATTGGATCTTTTTAATTTGTAATACAATTTTATTTCCACAGAAGAGTTTAGCAAAAAGTGTAGTTCACAAGCAGGTGAAGAAAATTTCTCTAGACAAAAGGATATATATATATGAAGTATTTTCTTGATAGTATATGGTTCCATAAAAAACATTTTTTATAAAGGCTCTAAGAAAAAGTCTGCAATAAAAACATCATTTGAGGAGATTCATTCATTCACATTCCATTAAAGATGGACAAATATAAGAGTAAATGATGTTAATATAAACTTAATTATCAAACTATATACTATCAAGAAACTACTAGCAGAGCTTCGAGGTCATTATTTTAGGGTCATTTTCTCTACTGCTTATAAAATAATAAGCCGAAATAATAATAAGAGAAAATGACCCTAAAATAATGACCTAGAAGCTCTGCTACTTACTAATAACTCGGAAGAAAGCGAGTTAAAGGCTCAGCTATCGAGTTAAATTTTTACATTGTCTTATTTAAGAAGAGTTATGGTAAAATAAAAATAAAATAAACGTGAAAAATTAAATTTTTTGTCAGTTGAGTTTTATTTAACTTAAAACAAGTATAATTTAATTTATTGATAAGCAAAAATAAATAAAAATAGCGAATTTATTTTCATTATTTTAAAAATTATAGAGCACACTTAAAAGACGAAATTAAAATCTCCAATGCCATCCTCAACATACATTTCTTGTAAATATTTAAAATAATCATGTTTTAAAATAACCATAATGTAAAAAAAAATTCATATTTTACTCATATTATATCAGTAGCAGTTATTGAATTTTCCATTTTTTATTTAACTCATCTATTTTCAAAAATCTAAGCCTAAATATTGCGTACACTATCACACACACACACACACACACACACACACCACACACACAAACACACACACACACACACACGCGCGCGCGCGCAGAGTGAGATCTATATAAATGAAAACAGATATTCATGTATGTATTTGTCTGTACGCGTTCACTATTTCTAGAATGGGCTGTCTTGGTAGCTCAGGGATCCTTGCAATCAAAAATCCCCTAGATAGGCTTTAATCGATAAATTAAAGTTGGTCTTGAACCATGGATGTTTAGAAAAGGACGGCAATCAGTAAATAGCTCATCTCATCATAAGCCCAGTTGGTTAAACGGGAGGTTTACACTCATTTTTGCAAAAATAAATTTTCAAAAACTGTGAAATTGAATTCGGTTTTTAGTATTTTCTTTTTCTAAATGTTGAATATGACCATTCAGGGCTAAAGTTGGGAGTAGTAAAGAGATTAGGTTAAGAGGATGACAATATATTATAAATATTAATTTAGCTGTGGTTTATTGTCCCACTTAAATTTTAAACAATTAATGAGAAGGAATAGAATAAAAAAATCTATCTGTCCCAGCCAGGACTCGAACCTGGATGTCCTGCTTGCCGGGCCGGAATGTTTCCATTACACCACCGGGACGAGCTAGAACTTATTAGATAACTTATTGCGGGTGTGATGGGAATTTAATTTAAGCTATCTAGCTCGTCCTGGTGGTGCAATCGAAATATTCCGGCCCGGCAAGCAGGAGATCTAGGTTCGAATCCTGGCTGGGACAAATACATTTTTTTATTATATTCCCTCTCGTTAATTGCTTTCAAATATATTATCTTCATTATTTATCGACTGCTGATTGTAATTAGCATTTTTTTTCCTTTTTTAGCTTTTAGTTATTTATTACATTCTGACAAATAAAAAACATTTTGTAATTTGATTACAATGAAAAGTAAAAATGATATTCAATGATAATCACATGAGGAGAGAAGGTGACTAATGACACCTCTCTTAATTATTAATATTAGCGTTTAAAAAAATGTTTATAAGAACATATTTCATATTAAAAAAGATATTTCAGCTTATAATTTCGATAAATTTTTTGACTCCCCTAATTTTAAATAATATAAACCAATCATTTTAAAACCTTTTTATTACAAATGTTGAACGAATTTATTTTGTTTGAAATCAAACGGGGGAAGAATGATTTAATGAGGGACTATAACTTACAGTATTGATATCTTTTATTTATTTTGATTTAAAAAATAATATGTGCAATGATATTTTTTTAATGTTTGTCAGAATCTGATGTGCTACTGAAGAAGATACTTTCAAAAATAACTACATTTTTGGTATCTGTACTCCTTCTTCTGACCAATTTGGAGCCAGTGTTCTCTCCTTGTACGCATATTTTCTCTCCGACTTTTAAGAAGTGTATAATTCATCACTTGTCCTCGTTCGTCTCATTTTTACTGATATGTATATATATATTTTTTTTCCCAGAAACTCTTTAACTTACAATTATATTGTTACGAGCTACAGTTCACTAATAATTAAAACCAATGTGATAATTTAAAGTCAATTTATTATCATATATAGTTAAATCTACTAATTACAAAATAACCTACTGCAACTACTGTCCTTAATAACTAATACATATATTAAAAACTAGAAAATATAAAATACAAATTACTTACAGCTAATCAATTAATTATTATGAACAAATGAATTAAATATGCTTATTTACCTCAAGATAATTTGTTAATCACTCGTCACTAACACGCGTTTGACACAGTCGGAGACTAACTTATCACGAGATCCGCTAATGAACTGCTTATATAACTTTCTAGACGCGGCGAGGAAGGTCTTGAAGGGTCTAAACGGATTTCCAAGTAAGCCAACTTGAAGTATGACAGAGGAAACATCTACATCCTGATGATGGAGATCTGGTCCTCCTACCTACTTCTCTAGTCATTTACAATATATTATAATAATAATTTATTTTATGGTTAATATTTGAATATAAAACCTCTTTCTACCCTCTTTCAGTTTTAGACATTTTGAGAACAAGACAGTCAGTCATTATTTTATTATTTGTAAATAAATCATCAACTCCAGCAGCTGGTATTGAAATTTAAGACCAAACGATTTTATGCTGATTCCTTATGAACAATTATTTTATCTTACGATTCCTAATGAATGCGCCAAGTAAATGCTGTCTTTAATTTATGATTGCTATGACTTCAGGTTTATCGACTTCCAGATGGCAACATACAACATTCCCGGCTTCGATTTACAGTTCTTCCTCATGACAAGTCCGGACTTTGCCACGAGAGACAGAAAAGAAGAGTTACTTCTCCTGTACCATAAATCTCTGTCGGAATATCTGAGACTCTACGGCTACCCGGAGGACGATATACCGAGTATGCAGGGCGTTATGGTACTGTACGAAGGTGCACAATTCTTTGGCTTCAGCATTGGGATTACCACGTTGCCGATTATACTCTCAAAGAAGGGGACTGAAGAAGAAGAGCAGGAACAATTGCCGAGACGACCCGGCGAGAAAAGAGAAGTAAAAATCGAAAATGTATATGCAGGGACAGACGAATATTTGTTTAAATTATTAAAATATATCATCCAGGAAGGGGCGAGGAACGATATTTTGTAACAAATTAATTGAGATATATATACATATATTAGTTTGTTAACATCAAATTATTAATAACGTTACATTTTGTTGCATAAAGCATACTAATTGATAGGTCATTAAATTTAACTTTAAATAGCTAATAATAAATTTAAAATCAAAATCTTATTTAATTCTATGAGAATCTGGTTTATATATGTTACATTCAATCACATTCTATGCACTAATCAATAACGTCTCATTTTTTGTATATTCTCTGAAAGAGACAAGAATGCTATCTACTCTAGTCTTAAAAAGACCTTAGAATAATTGCTTTATTTTATTTGTAATTATACATAATAAATACATAGTATAAAAATAATTATATANATTAAAACAAACCCACTTCCCATTTTATTTGCTGTTCGTAAGCAAATTTCGACGCAAAAAAAAATATTAGCCACTAGAACGATGAAAGACAAATCATGTATGATTATATATCAGTGACTATTTTGTGTAAATAAAAGGCAGAGTCGTATAAATGTGCATGAGAAAATACACCAATTTATTGGATCTGCAATCTCATTGGATTGCAATTCTTGAAAAAATATCTAAGAACTTTATGTACTGTTTAAAGGGCATTAACAAAAAAAAAAAAATAATCAAGAAAATTTCTGATTATTTCTACTACATGTCCTTAGAACTTAGAAAAGTTCTAATGAAATTATATTTTTATTCCCGGATGAACATAAAGTAGTCATTTTTAATCTCACACAAGAAATTTTCGAGAGCCGTCGACTTATCATGAGTACACTTGTTCTTCGATAAGATTGTTAATTCAAGTACGTCCGATTTTATTTCAAGGCCGATTTCATTCAGTTGATATCCACATTTGCAGCAATATGGATGAGAGAGTGAGAGACTGGATCGAGAGGGCAGTGGTAGAGTCTGACAGAAGGCGATGTGCCGCGAAGGTGTCTTCCATCTCTGCAGAGAGCGCTGTAGAGCAGGGCGAGAACTTCGCTAGCGACCTCAAGCGGCTGACACTAAAAGTAGTGCTCAACTCTGGAGAACTGCAGACAAGAAGACTCATATACAAGGTATTCCCTGAGGGCGAGAACAGGGTCCTGCAAGCCAAAAGTGCTGGGACTTTCGTCAAAGAAACGAGGGTAACTTGCTATAAAATTAGCCTAATTTCAATTTATTTCTTGATTTTTTTTTCCATTCATAAGCAATACAAATGTTAAAAATGTGTATTTACACTTATGTCTAGTAATGTCGTATTGTAACATCTTCACCACATTCTATGCAGGAAGTCTAAGTAAAATAAATTTAAAATTATACACTAAAAAATTCTACATATGCAATAATAATAATAATAAAATAAACTTTATAAAGATAAATTATATATGCGGAAAAAAAAGAGCATTCGTGACGTCACTCCAGCTTCACCATTTTTTCCAAGTCTGTTGAAATTTTCGCAGCTTCGGCTGTCTGCAAAACTTTCCTGTGAGGAGATTAAGGGACTGTTGCCGTCGTGGCCTAGCTGGCCGTCATCTATTGTGGGGGATTCCTACTCGAAGTGGAGGCCCAAGATGCTGGTGGCAAGAATGAGAGAAATCAATGGAGAACAGGAATTTAAGCTGGGATTCTAAAATAAATACCAGGACTTAGCTATATATATACTAACACATTCATACATCAACCTATTCCATACTGCTTAAATAATAAATTCCTTAAAATATGTACGTATAAATAAATAACAAAACGATGAAAAATATAGGTACCTAATTATAAACGTACAAAAAAATTAAATATATTAAATATACTAATTTTTAGTGCAAGGGAACAGAATAAAAAATCTAACTGTCTCAGCCAGGACTGTTCCTTTGCACTAAAAATTAGTAAAATTTACGTGGGATTAAATACATCAAAAAAATAATATTTATAAATCCCCAAGTTATCNACAACCTAAATTAATGGATTTTTTTTATTTTTTTTATTTAAATATTATTATTATATATTTAATAAATTATAATAAATAAATTATTATTAACTAAAATAATAAATAATATCTCATTCTTTAATTTAGATTTTCCAGGCTATACCTGCTTTTTTTAAAAAGTTTATAAATATTATTTTTTGTGGTATATAATCCCACGTAAATTTTAACAATTTTTAGTGCAAGGGAACAGAATAAAAAAATCTAACTCTCCCAGCCAGGACTCGAACTGGGATCTCCTGCTATCCGGGCCGGTGCATTTACCAATTATGCTACCGGAACCAGTCTGATGAGTTATCAGACAATGTCAGCTCCTCCGAGCATAAGACGATATTTTCGTCGGCCTCGGAGGTTAGACTCTCGACACTAGTGCGGGGAATTTATTAACTTATCAGACTTGTCTCGGTAGCATTAATGGTAAATGCACCAGCCCGGTTAGCAGGAGATCCAGGTTCGTGTCCTGGTTGGGACAGTTAGATTTTTTATTATGTTCCCTAGCACTAAAAATTGTTAAGATTTACGTAGAATTAAATACCACAAAAAAGGGTATGTATTAAGTATAAATGAACAGTATTTAAAATAAAATAAAAAAGAAACAAGTTTATAGGAGAAGCTCATGATTGCTTAATTTAGTCCAATAATTGGTTTTGTAAAACAATATTTAATAATATAAAATATTTCAGTTTTTTTTAACCATCCCCTCAAGCTATCACTGCTCTCCCCTCTGACTCCTCTTCAGAGTAATAACAGATCTGGGTATTCTTTGGCAGGATCTTGAAGAAATCACGAACGGGAATGGTACCCCAGGTTCAGATGATGGCTGGGTGAAGAAGTCTGTACAACCTACCCAGAGATGGACACATTGAATAAGACACAATTCTTTTAAAATATTCACGTATCCTTTTAGTTACTTCCACGGGCTTACCTAAGCTACATTTTCGCTTTCGCACATCCTGGAGTGACTTCTTCAGGGCTGATAGTATCTACAGTCAGCCCTGAAATTACATCACAACAAGTTCGAAATCTCTACAAAAATTATCTATTCTGCATTTTGCCAAGCACAGAAAAATTATTTAATTTCCTTAACTACAAACTTACTATCAATTGAGGAAAATAAAGCAAACATTTCAATATCAATTGAAAGGCATAAACTATTTTCAGTCAAAAATCACTTTAGTTCAAGTACGTTTAGGAAGAGGACTAGTTACTCAATTATTTACTTTAAATGATTCTATCATACCTTCCATAATCCGTCATCATTGGTTTCTGCAAACCATCTTTTTCCAGAAACCAATGAAGACGGATAATAAAAGGTATGATAGTTCTATATTCATTGGGGGTGGAAATAACCTCTTAGATTATTTACCTTAAATGATCCTCTCTAAATATTTTAACAATGATTTTTTATTCTTTTTTTTTTATTAAAGTTTATTAACTTTTCTTTAGTGCGTCTTTAAATTATAAAATTGTTAAGTTGTTAAAATGTTTTTTGTGAAAAAATATAAATAAAACTTTTAATGTAAATGGTTTAAAATAACAGTTTAAACTTGATTTAATTTTTAAAATACATGTTTTGGAAAGGTCTTTGTATAATTACTTCAATAGTTAAAAATAAATGTCAAACGAAAACTTGCTGAATTGAAGAGTATTTCGAGTCCAATTCGCTCATGCTGTAGCCCAACGCTCGGGTTTTAGAAAATAATGTTGTATGCATTTAATGCTTTTAATTCATATTTTGAGATCCTGAACAAAGAAAGCCGAAATAAGGTCAAAGATAAACGCCATTATCTTCATTAAAGATTAGGTCTGTCTCTATCTGCATAGCGGCTCGCTCGGAGGTAACATTAAGAATTCCTGAGTCCTATTGGCGTGCACAAACAATGGCTGAATTCGTCAGTGAATAGTGAAATTATTTTTCATCCACCAATGAAAACCATACAACCGTTTGCAAAATAAAGCATAAACACAAATTAGGTTTCTATCTTATATAAATTAAAGTATACGACCACAACTCTCAAGATTACAATAATTATAATTTCCTTAACATGCACATTTGTAAAAATTATGATGATTAACATTCTTTGAAAATCACGTTTGACACTATTACGTTCTATTTATAGCATAAAAATAAATAAAGATTTTCAAACTCAAACTTTTCCTCTCTCCCTCCCAAAATCTGTTTCAATCATTAATAAACACATATAAAAATTTTGAAAATAAGTTTAAAGGCTAAATTTGGTCTCTTTACTCTAAAAATTATTGTCATGACAGACTAATTTACATGTAATTTTGAATGGACCATACTTATAGCTCTAACTATGCAGGATTGTTGAAGATATACAAAAATTTTTTTTTTCAAAAGTTTCATAAATGTTTCAGATTGATCATTTTCCGTGAATAGCTTGATTTCACTACAAGAATCCTACTGAGACATCATGCATGTAAAACCCGACAATTTCCTCTTTTTATCATACCTTCTATTATCTGTCTTCATTGGTTTCTGCAAACCATCTTCTGGATGATGGAAGATGGTTTACAGAAACCAATGAAGACGGATAATAGAAGGTATGATAGTTTTATATTCATTGGTAGTCATAATAACCCTTTAGATTATTTTCCTCTTTTTTTTTTACTCCCCTACACATTTTTTCAGAAACACAATAGTGACCTTCGTACAATGGCGCCCTCTTGCGTCATATTTATGCAATCTCATTCTGCCTCAGTACGGTCAGGGTTTCCTCAAGGATTGTACTTCGGCACTCTTCTCTCCAGACCTCATTTTGGTGGATCCACAGAAACCTAGCTAGTGAGGTAGTTCCCATATCTGATTTTCTCAATAACCTGGAGATATTTGCTCTTGGCGAGTTACTTTTTAAATAAGTAAATAATGCACGTTTTTGACTGGGTCTATGCATGTGTCTGTCAGCGTGTACTAGCGGTGTGGGTGTGTCTGTGGATTCGCGCACGTTTTTCATGGTGAACCAGTACACAAATTAAATATTATTAAGTTTAATATGTCTTTGGATAATCACTTCGACCTTTAACGAAAAGCTTTAGTATATTTGCCTCAAGGAAATCACAATGCTTTATACCATATCTTTAACTATGACAAAATTCTTCTTCGATCCAAAATCGGAGAAACTATGTGAAACGAAAATTTATGTATAAATACAACTTACATAGAGGTACATGTAATATCCATGTACTTCATTTTTAAAATAGAAAAGAAACTCTGAATTGGAACTTTGTACTAACCATTGGACGAATTACTCAATAGTTTATTTCAAACATTTTTTTTTCTTTTAAATCGTCTGATATTGGCCCCATTTATTTTTCATTATTAGTAATATATAAATATTAACATGAATTGAATGCTGTAAAGAATACTTTACTTCAGTCATTAAAATTCTTCTATTCTCATACAAAGAGTGTATAAACACCTTATATAAATACCTTTTTAATATTGATCATACCGATCAATATTAAAATTCTTTTTATAATTGTTAAAATGTATTTATTGCTTTTTGTCACATCAAGTAAAAGCGCTTATATTCATCGGTAAATGTCATTGTAACGAACCTTAAAATTTTGTTTAGGAACTTCTTCGTTCATAAGCATTTTTCGTAAAAAAACATTTATAGAAAATAAATGTTTTAAAAATTAAATTTTACGCACATTATGTTTTGTAAGTTTTTCAAATTCAAGTGACAAATAATATATTAGAATAATAAATTCAGACTCTCTCTAAAATCATTTTCTTTCTAATATTAAATCAATAAGTGTCCTTCTAAACGTAATATAACTTCTTATAAAAAAATAAAACCATAATCCAACTGTATATATAAATCAAATATATTAATAAAAAACTAATATTATTACTTAAATGCATAAATATAATAAATATGTGTAATTAATAGTATAAATATCAGGAAAAATTATAGTTTAAAGAAAATATCAAGAGGTCCAAGCAAACTTTGACAGGTGGAAAAGTCATTTAAGACAAAAACTTTTTCACAAGAGAAATGGTTGATAAAAGTCTTAAGTGTTCATTTTTTGGAATTTTGCTTTGCTTTTCTTAGTGGAATAATAATGAGTAAGGAATTTAACTTCTAGATGGAAGCAAATTATATAATATGACGTTAATAACAGCAGAACCTCATGTTTACAAGGTCATTAAAATGGCCAGCTATAAGTACCTATGTACTGGTCTATACCAGCCATGTTAAGTTGATAGATAAATACAATTATTTATAAATCTTATCCTTTCAACTTTTCATCGAATAAATATTAGCTATTGTAATACAAATTGAGGTTCATTTTTCTAATCAATATCATTCAAGGATTGACAGCTTATCTACGAGTACACATGTTATTCGATAAGATTGTTAAATCCGACAATCGATTTTTTTTCAAGGCCGATACCATTCAGTTGATATCCACATTTGCAGCAATATGGATAAGAGAGTGAGAGACTGGATCGAGAGGGCAGTGGTAGAGTCCGACAGAAGGCGATGTGCCACGAAGGTGTCTTCCATCTCTGCAGAGAGCGCTGTAGAGCAGGGCGAGAACTTCGCTAGCGACCTCAAGCGGCTGACGCTAGAAGTAGTGCTCAACTCTGGAGAACTGCAGACAAGAAGACTCATATACAAGTGCCTCCCTGAGGGCGAGAACAGGGTCCTGCAAGCCAAAAGTGCTGGGACTTTCGTCAAAGAAACGAGGGTAACTTGCTATAAAATTAGCCTAATTTCAATTTATTTATTGATTTTTTTTTTCATTCATAAGCAATACAAATGTTAAAAATGTGTATTTACACTTATGTCTAGTAATGTCGTATTGTAACATCTTCACCACATTCTATGCACATCATTTTATTTTATAACAGATTGATAAAAATACAAACTTATGGAAATAATCCTCAGTTATATAAACAATTCTGAAATGAATTGAGTGGACAAACCGAATTCTTTGAGATTATCTTTCTATTTAGTGCCATTCAAGTTCATAACTATTTACTGTGTCAATAGTTATATCTATAGAGAACCAGATTCATTGAAGCATATGCTTCCTACTTGAGTATATAAATGAAATACATTTATAATAAATCTGCATACATTTCTATGTGCTTGACAAGCTTTCAATGGGCTGAAATCGGTAATTATACTTTTTCTGTCTTTCTCGCTCTTTAATTCGCACTGAGAATTTAAAGAACGTCTGTCACACAAGA
>KZ807973.1:132321-150885 GCA_000696205.2 Oncopeltus fasciatus
AGTGGAAATATATAAATAAATGCTTCTTGTAAGTCATTATTCTTTTTCTTCTGTATCAATTTGTTCAAAAAATCCTCGTTCATCCATTGTCTTCAATGCAGTTTGTAGTATTTTCCAATAGTAGTCGTCGTGGTGAAACAGCGGCAAAGTGTACTTCTCCATTTCGTCGGTAACGTTGTGCTTCCTCGCGAGCTCCTGGTAACTGGGGTTGAGGAAGAAGGCCTTCACCATTATTGTCGTCAAGGAACCGCATATCCTCGACTTCTCGAAGTCTTGCTGGAGTTCATCAAATGTCGGTACCCTCCCGTCGTATTCTAGTAATTTGAGGAAATGCTCAAGTGATGCGTGATATATCCGAAGGAGTTCATTTTCCTTTTCTAGTAGTTCAAGTTTCATATTGGAGCTCAAAAAATAGTGCAGTTCCAGGCAAGGGCAATTGATAAATGGCACTTGGTAGTCTACAAACCTATTAAAAAAAAAAAAATTAAAAAAAAAGTATGTGTGTACGAATATTATACATGTTCCAATTAATAAAATTAATTTTAACAATTCCCGAGAGTTTAAAGAAAATTTGTTAATTTTTCTTTTACTGTCTTATATTTTGTTGCTTTTTATTGTTTAATGATTAGCAGATTTGAGAATTTATAATTGTATCAAAGATAGCACTCATTCTTATATGTCCTTTGGGTTCTGTATTATAGAAATTTGTGGTACTAATTAATTTTTGAAATATTATAGTGAATCAATACAAAATTTTGTGTTCATATTTTCAGGTTATCTTTAGATGGATCGCTAATGAATCTAAGAAATTAGGGAACATTTGTGTCGTAGAACCAACGTGAAGAGAACATTCAAAATTGTAGAGGATAACCGCGTTAGAGTGTGAGGGTAGTAAACTCTTCTTAAATGCAAAGGCCCTCTAAACTTAGTTATGTTAGTTGAAAGGAGGTAGACCGATCTACCCTTTTCTGGGAATTGAAATATTTACAATATTTATTATTACTATAATATTATTTTCATTATAAATGTTTATATATTTAGATAAACTGATAAAAAATGTCATGATATATAACAATAGAAATGTAATTTTATTGTCATAAAACGTTTAAATATAAAATTTAAATATGATATGTGCCTCTTTTCCCATTACCAATTCTGTTTACTAACACAAAACTATGTTAAGTTTTATACAACATATTTTATGATGGTCGACGAGCTACCTGTTTTTTTTTTAAGGCAATAATTATTTTATGGTAATTATTATATAATTATAGTTTTTCATAAAGACTGGTAAATTAAATCAATTTTAACAAAGGTTATTAAGACTGTTAATGTATTACAAAATCTTTACTCACTTTACTTTTATTGGTGAGCCTTCTTTATTATATTTAAAGAGAATGTTGTTATACCAACAGTCACCATGATTTATTGTCAGGAATGAGTAGTCGTTCCTTTGAAAAACTTGAAATAATCTGGTCTTCAACACTGAATATGAACTCCGCAATTTTTCAACATATTCTTGCCTGAATGAAATTATTTTGAATAAATATGAATAATACAAACTTACAAATGTATATATATATATATATTATTAAAAACTAGTATATCAACATGAAATATAATACAACATAATAATAAGTTTATATTTCCAAGAACCCTTTTTGTAAAATAATAATATTTAGTGATACAATTAGACCATTGTAATTTATTATAATATTCAAATAATAATAGTATGCACACACAGCTTGTTTTGACATTTGGTCCGATACATTAAACACAATAGTATATTAATCTGTAATTAATCACGACTTTATTGTCATAGTCATGTTAGCTGAATTTAATCCCCATTTCAACAGGAAGATTGGTAACAGGTATTATTGGCAACTTGATTCTCGCCATACTTACAATCCTAGGTGAATCTTTATGTAACCTTCACAGATTACATCATTGTTCTGCTTAGTTTAGTAGACTCAGTTTTGAAACATTCAATATTCAATTCCCATCGATACGAATAAAAATATTTTTCTTTACTTAAGAATTTAATGCAAACGATGATTATTTTTTCAATTAAGGAGTATTGATAATGAAATAACCAATAATATTGTTTGATAAATTTTTTTTTATCTTTGACTTTTAGCAAGACGAGGCTATAGAAATTTAATTACTTTTGTACATTGTAAAACTGATAAACAACCAATTAATGCAAGGGAATAGAATAAAAGTCTAACTGTCCCACCCAGGGCACGAACCTGGTTCTCCTGCTTTCCGGGCCGGTGCATTTACCAATTATGCTACCTGGACAAGTCTGATAATTTATTAAATTCCCACCACACTAGCGAGAGTCTAACCTACGAGAAAGACGATTATATCGTCTTATGCTCGAAGGAGCTGACATTGTCGAGCTATTTATCNAATATATAATTTTTATGGTCATTTTCGGTTTTAACACGTGGAAATGCATTAAAATCAGCTAATTTCAACCCCGAAACAAAAACTTTGTTGTTCAGTGTATTCAATTCCCATCGATACGAATAAGAATATTTTTCTTTACTTAAGAATTTAATGCAAACGATGATTATTTTTTCAATTAAAGAGTATTAATAATGAAATAACCAATAATATTGTTTGATGAATTTTTTTTTATCTTTGACTTTTAACTAGACGAGGCTATAGAAATTTAATTACTTTTGTACATTATAAAACACTAATAAACAACCAATTAATGCAAGGGAATAGAATAAAAAGTCTAACTGTCCTAGCCAGGGCACGAACCTGGTTCTCCGGCTTTCCGGGCCGGTGCATTTACCAATTATGCTACCGGGACAAGTCTGATAATTTATTAAATTCCCACCACACTAGCGAGAGTCTAACCTACGAGAAAGACGATTATATCGTCTTATGCTCGAAGGAGCTGACATTGTCGAGCTATTTATCGACTCTCGTTATCTTCTTTTTATTTTTATTTTTAAACATTAATTTTGTTTGTGGTTTTTAATCCCACGTAAATTTAAATCCACTAATGTAAGGGAATAGAATAAAAATCTGACTTTCACAGCCAGGGCTCGAACCTGTATCTCCTGCTAACCGGGTAAGTGCGGTATCCAATTACGCTACTGGGAGAGCCAGATAACTTATTAAATTCCCTGCACTAGTGTTCGAGCCCTGGCTGGGACTGTTAGATTTTTATTTTATTACTTTGCATTAATTGGTTTAAATTTACGTGGGATTAAAAATCACAAATAAAATAAATATTTATGAGTAATAAACAACCTAAATCACCAAAAATAATTTCCATCAACAAAAACAGTTGTTTAGGCTCTGAGCTTGTGAAAACCAAAAAAACCTACTGGATCTCTATTAATCTTAAGTTTTAAGTGCGGATGCTGAAAAGCTACCCCCTCCCCCAACCAATTTAATTTATTTTTAACCAATAAAGTCTTTAGATTTCAATTTGTTTGAGATAACATGTTATGTTATTTAAGTTCCGGAAACTACTTTTGAAGGACCAAAAGAACAATGAATAAATTGTTCCAATGTTTAAGGCACTGGAATTCTGAGCCTTAGCTCCCATGTTCAGTACTCACTAAGCATACATGTTCTGTTTTCATAGAGTTCTCTTACTCTTATTGGGAACTATTTTTCATTGAGTAGGAAAATGTCAGTCGGAGAGAACGGAGCGCTGACATTGTTCCCTTTCACTCGTTTACGTTTATTGGGGGATTTACGACGCTCAACTGCTGAGGTTATCAGCGCCCTCCATGTTTTATGAATAAAATAAACTTTAAGTTGATCTATCGACACAAGCCCCATCCCGACGGACAGAGACAGACAGAGCCCACCCCGCGGCCCATCATCTTAATAGAATGTAAGGTCCATCTTAGCTTTAGGTGACAGCCCTGTGAAGGAGGATGTGCTCGGTGGGACCAAGCCGACCACATCCTCCAGGGCGCCTCATGAGCGCAAGCAAGACGCCGCGGAGAATGCCCAACCCACCCCCGCCCATGCCCCGATGGGCCTGCTTCCTATTGCTTCGCAATTCACTCTATACTATGGGTCAGGAATAAAAACTTCCATAATATTCGTTTACACCCTAGAATTCTCTTGAGGGGATACTTTTTAATCTATTGAAGTTAAATTAATTTATAAGGAAAGTTTTTTTTGACCGTAGATATTATTATTAGATGATTTTAGTTAGGGTTCGGTCAAGATAGATACAAAAAAATACAAATTTAAAAAAAAGTTATTTTTAAAAATATTATCTGCCAACGTTTCGGCTTACATTGTAAGCCATCTTCAGGGCTATCATGAAGACGAGAGAGGACGTCCTGTCCCTAAGTTCACATTTCCATGAGGTAGTTTATTTTTTTGGATCTACCTTGACCGAACCCCAACTAAAATCATCTAATTTTCAATTCTTTTTTTTTTTTAATTATGAACTGTTTATAAAATGTCCAATAAAAATATTCATATTCTATTCAGAATAAGTACAAAGAATGTAATAATTAGACTCATTGTTAGGAATTATTAAATCCTTGATGAATGAGACTAAATTAATGATCATGAACTGTGAAAAATAAATTACTTTTTCTTTTATTTGCTCCTCTAAAAAAATTAAACAGAATTCATTATATATCGCGATTGAAAATGTTTTAATTTGAAAAAAAAGATACGTTTTTTTGACCGTAGATATTATTATTAGATGTTTCTTTTTGGGGTTCAGTCAAAGTAGTATACTTGACTGAATCACAACAAAAAACATCTAATAATTTAAAAAAAAACAGTCCCCCAAAGACAATAAAATCCCAAAGACTTGCATACTGCTCTTGTCATCATTTTTCCCCATGAAAAATATTCCCAATTAGGACTGGGTGTATCTAGGAGTACACCAGGAACTTTCTGATTCATTAGAAACAGACACACAGAAAGAAAGAAAAAAAAAACTACATGTGCGCTGTAAGTATTGAACTCAAGACTTTTGGCACGGGAGTACAGTCCCCTAACCACCGTAAATAATAGTGTCATAACTTATTTTCACGACTTAGTGGAGCACAAGACCTCAAGGTTTTGGAAATATATAATAATTTAAGAGCACCCCGACTTGCTCCCCCACCCGAGGCGACTACCCCTATTTTGATTCTAGAGTATGTTCTTGGTCTGTAAAATTGGGGTGAATGTAGAGAGCTGTAAATTGTGTAAATTTGTGAGTGTCAGTGTAATGTTCCCCGAACTTGGAGGGCCAGTGGCTATCTCCGGTACAATGTCGCTCCAACTCCTTACCCTTCTAAACCAACGTGTTGTCTAATTAAATTAAAAAAAAAAATAACTGTTAGAATACGGAGGCAATAAAATCTACGAGTAATCTTTTAATGAATAAAATCTAATAAAAAAAAATTAGAACTCACCATTCTGAAGTCCAGTTATCTTCAATTAATTTAGCAGTTGCTTTTAATGCTCTTCCTAATAAATAGTTTATGGAGATTTCATCAGTTACAAAAAAAATCCTTCTTTCACTTATTATATCTTTCTCTATAATGCCTTTTTCTCTAAAAGCAATAATATGAGACAAAAAAAATTAAAATTATTTGAACTATGAATCGTCCATTCATTTAATAAATACTTAAAAAAAAAAAAATAAAATAAAAGAAACAACAGAAAATAGTTCAATTACAGAACAAAATCGAATAATGTTGTAGTATTTATAAGAAATTTCTCTGCTCTGCTTATAATACTTGTACATATTTATCAGAAGTAGAAGGTTAAAATAATAAACTGTATTATATTTCAGAGGACGGCTGTGTAGGTGTATCTATATTCTAGGACATAACTACTCATCTTAGCACAAGGCAGAAAATATGTCTGCATTCTGTTGGTTCTCTTACTAAATGTTCACTGAGATAATTGGATGACATTTTGTATTAGAATCAAGGGAGCTATAGAGGTCGTTGGTGACCACCTCTAGCGAACATACTGCAAGTAGGGAGGAAAAAAAATGTACGTTATAGTGACTACCTATAACAAACAAAGGAAAGTTATGGGCATCGTCGTTTCACTTAATCACCGCTTCTGTTCGATAATACATATATTAGTACAAGTATTAATTATACATACTTAAAATTAACTAAAAACTAAAATTAAATTCAAGTTTAATGAGTGATTCTAGTATTATTTGTTGCACATTGCATGTACATCAACAATTTTGATGAACTATATAGACGGTTTAATTAAATTAATTGTTTATATTACTAACATGAGCACAGCGTTTGAGGCGTGGAACTTAGCAAGAGATTCTAAGCTAATCTTGAGGTGGTCAAAGTCAAGTTCCTGTCGACGGTCAACCATTTTAAAGCCAGCCTCCTAAAATAAAGTGATTTTATTTTTAAAATGTTATCCATATTTTTCTATGTGCTGTAATTTATATGAGCAAAAGGATCTAATTGCTAATAAATATGAATTCATACGGCTAATTTTACTTACAGACAAGTCTTCCATCAGAAAACCTTCATTGTTCCCTTTCACTCCATAAAAATCTGGCCAAAGCACATCATTTTCTTGATCCTTCATGTGGACTAATTTACCCACCTTTCTCAAAACTGTAGTGTAAACCTTAGAAAATGAGTGATATATATGGATAAATATAATATAAAATATTCAATACCTAATATAATATTTAGGATGAACCAATGTAAATATAATCTGTTCTATTTGTTAAATTTACCGTTCATTAAAACAAATATTATACAATGATTGTCGACGGTGGCGTTATTTAACAGATGATTTCAAATGTTTCATTAAAGAGGATGTAAATAAAAGTAATTGTAAAAATTTCTGTTCATGAAGGTCAATGTTATTCAAAGATTGTCGACGCTAGAGTACAAACAGAACTCTCATGCTTTATTAAAGAGGAATGTAAATAAAATTAATTGTTGAATTTCAGTTCACGAAGGTCAATGTTATTCAAAGTTTGTCGACGCTTATGTACAAACAGGACTCTAATGCTTCATTAAAGAGGATGTAAATAAAAGTAACTGTTCAATTTCAGTTCATGAAGGTCAATGTTATTCAAAGATTGTCGACGCTAGAGTACAAACATAACTCTCATGTTTCATTAAAAAGGGATGTAAATAAAAGTAATTGAATATCTGTTCATGAAGGTCAATGTTATTCAAAGATTATCGAAGCTAAAGTACAAACAGAACTCTCATGCTTCATTAAAGAGGGATGTAAATAAAGGTAAATTACAAAATTCAGTCAGAAGCCAGAGAACCAGTGAGGGTTGAAGGAAATAGGAGGAAACATGGCTCTATCTGTAAATACCATCCGTGATAAGAGTATTTCTAATAATTTTAGAAAATATAAACGCAATAAATAAAAAATTTTGGCTCCCTTGTTTAAGAAATTATTTTGTAACTAAAATAGAAACGAAGATGTTAAGAAAATAAATTGGTCCCCTTTGAACCCCGCCCTCTAATCTTATTCATCCATATCCTCTTATTCGTCCATTCTCCTTCCGTCCTTCTATGAGAAAAGGTCATCAATTAGGCGATGAATGAATATTCATAAATTCATAAATGAGGTATTTGTTTAATGAGTTTTAGTTTTGAAAAAAAATGAAAAATTTAAGAAATTTAACTAAAAACATTAATGCATATCTCTCACAAACTTTCATTAATAATAATTTCAATGAAAATGATAGTTCCTAATTATGAATTCCAACAAAAATGGATCATACCAGTTTGATTCTTTATTTCAAGTTTTTATTCTTAATCTAGCACTTATTGACTTCAGAAAGTATTTATTTTCGAAAATAAAAACTGGTATTGGTACGTGTTTCAGTTAAAAGTAGTTACAAATTTTATGTTCTACATGTTAAATTTGAAACAAAATATTTTGCTTGATTTTATACCAGAATAACAACATTAGCTGTATTCAAGTAGTTTTTATTTGCTTTTTTTCTTCATGAAATTTTCTTTTAAATTTGATTTAATGTCAATGTTAAAAGTCAATAAACATTTATACTTGAACCCCATATTCATATTCTTGTGAGCTTGAGAGTCCTACATATATCTTTGCTAGGCTGACTTAGAGTTAAATCAACCCAGTTTCTTTACTATCTCTCTTATTGTCTTTTCGCCAACAGTTTTAAAGTTTTATCTAATAGATTATTATCTCATTATTTTTCATCTCCATCCCTCTTTATTTGAACAAAAACCTACATTATGTCGTAATTGTTTTTAACAAATTTTAAAACTTTCCAGAGGGTTTTAATTTAATATCACACAAGATGTTTACTTGTAATATAGAAGTGAATTAAATTAGCGCTGTGGCTCAAATTTGCAGAAAATGTATTGTATTGCAATAAATTATAAGTTTCATTCATACAATAAAGAAAGACACAGCAACTTTATGTTAAATATAGACTTTATGTAAAATGTTAATATTATTTTTTCGTTTCTTTTAAAGGTAATGACAGATGCTTTATACGATATCTACAATATTTTTTTACATTTCAATTATTTACATGGTGCTTTTCTTTGTTAGAATTCTAAGCCTCTGGAAAACAGACCTTCTAGCAACTAATGGTCACGAAATTTTTCTTTAAGACTCGCACATACGAACACATACAAACATACACAATTTCTCCAAAAGTGCTTAATTTTATTCAACAAAATATAAATGATTATAAATTATAAAAGAAAGCATTTTTGATTAACCGCCAATAACTTTACATTTTCATCTAAAATGTAGTAAGGCTATTGTTAAAACTAATTTTTTTTATTTTATTTTTTGCTAAAAAATAAAACATATTTAATTGATATTTACCTTTATTTCATTGTCAAAGAGCTTAGCTAAGTGTTCAGCGGGTATTCCTTTCTCTGAACCTAAAAATGTTTTATAAATAAAAGACCTTTCCTCGTGTTTTTTATCCTCATTTAAAAATTTAACTTTCAGTCTCAATAAATCTCCGATGTAATTGTGACCTTCATCGACTGCATTTGAACACTCTATGTCCACAATTTCTCTCAAACTCCACTCTCCATTACATTCTTTGAGTGTACTTTTCACCCAGTCTTTATCGCCAAACTCCATATCTAAATAATGCTTTGCCCTAGGAAATATAAAAAAAAATATAGAATATCTGGGGAAAAAAAAAAGGCGTTTCAGGTTTTTAGTACGATGTTTGTTATTTTTACACGCCATAGGTAAAAAAAAACAAAAAAAAACTATACTCTTAATTTGTCGAATAAAATTAGGGCTAAATATCTTATAATAGAGGTAAAAACATATATTTAAGCTTTTTCTTTCTTTTTGCTCACCCAAAAATGTAACCACAATGAGTACTTCTCTACCTTCCGGACCAGTCTAGAGCCAGCTTTACTTATTTCCTTACTGTTCTTACTGGCTTTTTAATTAAATTTTATCTTTTTCTCTTTTTGATATCCAACTAGAGATAAACATGGGAAATCTTCTTAGATGACGCAGCTTTTGTGTGTTGAGGCTATTTTTATAATTTTTCAAAAAAATTTTTATATGAATATAATTCTTTATTAAAAATATTTCATACACTATAATATTTGATGGGGTACGTTATTGTCCTTGTTCGTCTATCCCAGGACGTAACCCGTCCTTAGAGAGGAGACCAGGTTAACCCGCGATAGACTATCTGGCACCCACCTTCTCCTTATCCCAGGATAAGAAGGAGACTAGGCAGGGAGTCAAGGAGGGAGTGAGAGGGGGAGAAAAATGCCAATGCATTCACTCTCTTTTTCTCAAAATTTTTAATGAGGCTTAAAGGAGACCTAGTTTAGAAATAAGCAGGCCTTTTAAGTATTATTTAACTGACTAAAATTGAAAAAAAAAAATTGAAAATCAATTACTTGAAAATTTACGATCATTTAAAGTTTTTACCTCTTTTATTATATCATTAATCATTTGTAGCTCTCAATTAAGCCACCATATTCGTAGCATAGGGCTAACTTTTTCTTCACGATACTCTCAAATCATGAGGGTTCAGGTTGTAGGATAGAGACTCTACTTAAATATCGAAGTTTAATGTTTTTACTATTTCATTTCATGACTAAAACTCTCCCACTATGATCTTCAAAGAAACCATATGATATACATAAAGATTCCTTTATGTCTGTTTATAATAATAGATAGCGGAAATCTTCTTTAAATATAAGATTCAATTAATACTAAAACAGAAATTAACTTCAATATTATTACTTTCTCTTAGAAAGAGTTTTGTATATCCATTTTCATCTGAAACCAAATAATAAAGGCTACAATTTATTATCTTAATATTTTCAATACAATTAAGCAGTGAAAGAATTTAATAAAAAAAATGTATATTATTTAAGTTTCTCACATTTTTTTTCTGCAAATTTTTTAAGAATAATTAGTTTATTGTTTTATGTATGTAAATACAAAGGTAGAAAATTCCTCCCAACCCTTCTTCACTAACACTCTTAAGGGAGTTCTTTATGATAAATCCATCATCAATTACCAAAGCTTGAAGATAAAACAAAACGTTTAATCTTATGTACAAAAATGAGACTTGTGCTGAATTTTTGAAAATTTGAATTTGAAACTATAAGCAGAAAATTTTTTACAACAACTGTTAAAATAACTCTTCGGATTTTAAAACCCACTGTTTAAAAAATATGGAAGTTTTATGAGTACAAATAATTTTGCAGTGGGTTTCAGAATATGCTGATTTTTTAATTGAACAAAAGTAAAATTATTTAAATTTTATTTCTTCCTTTTTTTAGAGAAAGAACTTGTCTCAAAGATACGCCAAATATATATCAATTCTAGATATTGGCTTTATCTCTTTTTGTGTAATAATAAATATTATTTTGAATATTTAACAGATGAAAATCTCATAAATATTTTATTAGTATATTGAAAACTGTTTAAATAAAATATTTGTTATCATCATTTTTAATAAATATTATTTAAATAATTATATGATTTACATGCCACTTACCTCAATGCTTTCTATGAATCTATCCTTTGAATATAATTTCTGTTCCTTTTTATGTCACTGAATATTCACATATCAACTAATCACAGTTAGTATACTGATGGGTTTCAATAGAATAGTTCAATAATAACTAAGATTAATAAATTCATAAGTAGATATAAGAAAGCAAATCTTACCTAGAGATGGTTTGGTACAGGATAAGTTCCTTCATTCCTGTTTTTTCTCTAATGTCAGACCCCCACCAAAAAAAAAAAAAAAATTTCATTGTGCAATATTTTTTTGCTGATAAGAACAATTGGTGTAATATTTACTCTTCCATATCGTGTGTGTAAGACAATATTGAGAAATACACTGCACACACGCTCTTATGTACACAATTGGATCCTGTACACATGCAAACCAGTTCTGCATTTAAATTATTCAAAACCGCTTACTTAAGCATTTTAGAGTAAGATCGCCCGTCAGATGACCATCTCAAATATTCCAAAGTATATTTGAATGAAGGTAGTCAGTCACCTTGAGTTTTATCTTCATGTGTTATTTGGTTTCAGTCAAAAGAAGATAACTCTTTTTAAGAAAGAGCCTTATCGGTGAAGGTATTATGAAGGCATTCACTAAAGAAAATTTTGTTTGATTCCTTCTCAGAAAACCTTTGCTTATCAGGTACAGGATTGGCCCAAGTCACCCCAACTCAACGCGGGAAAAATGTTTTTTTTTTTATCCCTGCAAAGATATTGTCGGAGTTCCTGTCAGATGTCCTGAAACCTGTGAGCTGTCAATACAAGGGAGGTTTTCAATAAGGATAATTCTGATTGGGATCTCTTGAGCAGTGCATATCTTTTAGGAATTTTTAACACTTCTATGTCCCGACCGTCCGATTACGAAGTATGTTTATCTACAGATAAACTAGTATCAGAAGTCCTGGGTTGGTAGAATATATGACAATATTTAGACACACGGAGTCAAAACAATCACTGGGCTCCCATTTCCTCGCTGGCGGCGACTACAATGCGAAACATCTACAATGGGGTTCCAGGACGACTAACTCCCGTGGTCGTACCCTGAACGCTTCCCTTTCCTCCAGGCTTCTCACAACCCTCTCTCCTAATACCCCCANAAAAATACACAAACCTGCAGGAAAGCCTAACCTGATATCTGGGTTTTGTAAACAGACGTCAGACACAAATAATGATTATAATAATAATACATGTCAGTTCACTTGGAGGTCACGATAGGATGGAATGAGGGCTGCAGCTTGGCTATTAGGGAGTTGTCCTCTCACATGAGGAAACTACTACAGGACAGTACGTGTACTTACAAGACAGCTTCAACTAGTTTTGAATTTTTTAATCACATGATGTGTGAAAGCTCGGCAAATAACACCAATTTGACACGGTCTAACCCGGAAGAAGAAACGGTAAATAGTTTTGAATTTGTTGTGACTTATTCATGAGTAATTTGCAATACATGTTTGGCACATGAATTGTCAAAAATTCAGAACAATGCTGAGTTTAAAAAAAAAATCTCAGACAGAAATGTTACTATTGATGTTACTCTTAACCTCTTAACCAGAGAATTCCCTTTTTAATTATGCCACATAAAACGGGCAAGAACTCTTTCACTAGGACGTGTCAGTTATAAACAGAACAAACTTTTGTTTAATCCTATGTACCGCTCGGTTAACAGATTAAACTATTACTATTACTATTAATAGTTTATTAAACATTTCTGAACCTCTGATTTAATACTAAGTTTGTAAAAAAACATGACAATGACAAGTATAGTTTATGGTAACAAGAATACATGAGCAAATCAGATGAGTCAAAATAGCACATTACAGGCCATATTTATTCTTTAAAATAAATTTATTTCTAAAAATCTAAGTCTCTGGAGAGTTAATAAAAAATATTAATGAATCTCTGTTTTTCCTAAATGAGATGAAATACAATACCTATAACTTATTTCTTCCAAAAAGTTATACTGAAGCATGTTCCATAAATATCCAGGCTATCATTGGAACAGATCTTCAATTTGATTTAGTTTTATATACAGCTTTTTAGAATGCATAGTCCTTGTCCATGCACCTGACAAATAGATTATTCACAAAAAAATGTGGTACACACGTATCCTCAGACATTATAACCAAACTTTTAAAATAGGTTCAGGGGGCTTTTAAAGACAAATATTCAATGAAAACTCTATTTTGAATTTTTTCATGATTGTCATACCTTACTGATGATAAAATAATAATTTTTTTTAAATATCTATAGAGCACAGGAGCAGTTTGTCATTAAACCTGAGTTAGGTAGCAGAAGACTAGGGATGAATAATATAACAATAATGATATCCATGACTTGGAGGACAAATGTCTTATTGCAGTAGATAAGACTAGGTGTTTTGTACTCGCACCTAATGAGGGATAATGTGCCTATTAAACTAATGGATTAATGAACTATTTATTGTATCATGCATAAAAAGAATAGACTAGTTGAATGAGGCTATAAGGAAATGTAGTAATTTATAAAACTTACTTCAACTACTTTGTTCCAAAATGGGTGCATTAAATATAAGCTGAGAGGGTTTGTGTCCACCGCTGAGTACTGTAACAAGAAAAAAATCAGCATGTAAAACCATAAACAATTACTAAAAAGTATAAATGCTTTTGGTTCCTATTTAAATAAAATGTGTGTGGCTTATTGATGAGTAAGGAATAGTAGAAATGTTTAAAATCATGAGAATTTTTCATTATATTAAGTTAGTCATTGCACATTATTAATGAGTATTAAGTAGTTAAATTATAATGAGTGTTATGAGCAAACACAAATTATGACAATCATAAAAATTTTTAACAAATAGATTTTATAAATATTTTTTTTTGTGGTATTTAATCACAAGTAAATTTTAACAACTTTTAATGAAAGGGAACTGAATAAAAAATCTAACTGTCCAAGCCAGGACTCGAACCTGGATCTCCTGCTATCCGGACCGATGCATTTACCATTTACGCTACCGAGACAAGTCTGATAAGTTATTAAATTCCCCGCACTAGTGTCGAGAGTCTAACCTAACGAATATATCGTCTTATGTTCGGAGGAACTGACATTGTCAAGCTGTTTAAATGACTCTCGTTATTTACTTTTAAATTTTAATTTTACAGATATTATTTGTTGTGGTATTTAATCCCACGTACATTTTAACAATTTTTAGTGCAGGCTTTAGCTTACCAATTTTATCAGGCTTGTCTTGGTAGCGTAATGGCTGGGACCGTTATATTTTTAGTTCTGTTCCCTTGCACTAAAATTTTTTAAAAAGAATAGAGTTCGATAAGTTCTGACATAACAGACATTTATTATAATACATTTAAAATATTGTCTGATCACCGTAACCGATATGAACCCTAATGATCGATCATTCACTCGCAAAAGGGCGTAAATAAAGAGTTTCATTGAGAGATAGGCTGTTTTTGTAGCCTTTGAGTTTAGTATGTCAAAGATAACCTAATGCATTAGGCTTATATTTTGAAAAAAACATTATACTTTATTATTTGGAAAAATAAACAATGCTAAAATATAATACAATAAGGCGTGTAAAATTCTGTTTCTAAAATAAATAAATAACTAAAATTACACTAAATAATAGTTGTGACAAGAAATATAATTTATTGTTCCCCTTAATTTCACTTTTAAACATTTCACTCAACTTTCGAGTGATATACCATAATTTTCTCTGGGAAGTATTTTATAAATAACATACTTTTCATTTACTTTTCCATCTTCACTCAAAAATTTAATTCTTAACCGCAACAAATTGCTGATTAAGTTTTCGCCTCCTTTAACTGCGTTGGAGCATTCTATATTTAATATTTCCATAAGATTCCATTGACATATGGACTCGCTAAATCAAATCTTTATCTATGATCTTCATAACTAAATCAAAAATTCAAAGCAAAGTTTTTGTAAAATGATTTTTAAAAAAAATGCTAAATAAACGTTTTTCATTATGAATCAGCTTAGTGTAATTAATTAATGTTGTGAAAAGTGTTGATTAACTTTATTTTGGTCAAAATATTTTTTTTTTTAAATTATTGTTTTATTTAAATTTTTATTTTGATCTATTACAAATATTCACACCTCTTCTGAAGCTTCAAACACAATTTTTTATATAGAAAAACTCTGGATCAATATCGTAAAATCAACTAATAAATAATAATATTTTAAAAAATTTTGCAGAGTGCAGAACTAAACTAAGAGAAAACCGGTGAAATGGAAGTCTCTCAAGTTGTTATGGTTGAGACTTTGTCATTTATAGCTTATATTGTATCATATTTGTATATCAAAAAATATATGTACAATATCTAAATAATTAAAAAAGCTAGTATTGTGGTTTTTTCCTTTTCGTTCATTGTCCGGCTTATGAAACGTAATTTAAGTCGTAAATCATTTAAGTCAATTTTATTGTCATTTTAGTGAAGCATGGAAAAACTACTAGGCTAGTAGATGAATATAAAAAAAAAATTGGTAAACTGTTGGGGGGACTTAAAAACCATTGAAAGTGGAAAGATAGATATTGCAAGTGGAATAGAAAATTGATAAATGGAATAAAAACAAAATTAATTAAAGTTTGATAAACGGTTCGTATATTAGAAGAGTCTACATAGGATCAAGTTGTAAATTAAATTCTAATTTTACTTATATTTTTTGCAATAACTCTGCATATGCTTCAGATCATTATGTATAAGCTATTAAAAAAAATTCAGAACTAACACTTATATAATTTTAGCAAAAACATATCAATTTCTCGCCTAGTGATTTTTGGAGACTTGAAATATCGGAGGTTTGATTTTTTTAAACTAAAAATAATTACTATTTTCCTCTGTTTGTAAGAGGTTTGTTTCGGTGTGTTTTCGAAACTGGACTTCTGGTACTTTGCATTCACTTAATTTTATAGTGAGTCAAGCTTCTGAAAACGGTAGCTACAATTATGCAACTGCTGTATCAGTTTTTTACGTTCAGGTTAAGTAAACAACTTTACGAGCTTCATTTTCGTCATTGTCGGAATGTTTAATTAGACAGAAAATGTTTAAAGGCACATTTTGAATGGTTTCCATAAGGATTCTGGCTCCCACTTGTAACAGTTTATAATAATTTATTCGTTCTAAGACACTTGTCCGGGAATCGCCGTTGATAGACACGAAGACTGAGTGACAATAGGTAGAAAATGTTTGAGGTTCCCACAGGACTATACACTGCATGGAAACTCCATAATTGTTGAAAGGAGCTATAAGGAACTAAAAAACAAAATTGTTTTTAGCCTTTGACTTAAGTTATAAATGTATTTTTAGTACTAAATTAAATTTTACAAGTTTTATTCTATTCAATCTTTAAGGAATTAAAAATACTAAAATCAAATTATTAATGGGACTCGGTGGTATATATATATATAGCCCATTCTATATAAGGCCCAGTGACGCCGCAGTTTTAATTATCAACTGTATAGTCCTTTTGTAGTTCTCTGTTTCAGAGTGCTCCCTTGAAATAAATGTTGAGTCTTCACTTTCCGAGGACATACAGAAGGATATCTTCCCCATGTCGGGAATTCTGTCTGGCGGCTGCATCAGAAACCCCAGTAACGAGATCGAAATAGCGAAACCATAAATGTCCGTTCGCCTGCAATCGTCGACAATTTCTTGCAGATCTGGGAACATCATGGCGTAGCCGTAAAGTCGCAAGTGGTGGCTCAAAGATTTATGGTACAGCTTGATGAGTTCGGCTTTCCGGGGCCATACCTCAGGATGGAGACTCATCCATAAGAAGTAGTTCAAGTCAAAGCCGACCGAGTTCACCCAGCAATTCTGGAAATCCAATAACCTAAAAAAAATGTTTACTGATAATTATTATATAAATGCTAAATAACAACACAGATGATGTTATATATATATATATTACTGACTTTAACGATTAACAAGTATGTAATAAATCATGACAACTTTCTTAAACTTAGGGAAGTTTTAAAATGCAACAGTTTATAGAAACTAGTAATGCAAATCCAAAACCTTTTCCTTAAAACCAGTCATGGACTAGACTATGATATGTTCACGTAGGCTTCGACGGTCGTCAGATGTATTTACCTTTTCTTCTTCCGGGTTGGACCGTGTCAAGTTGTTGATAGTTGCCGAGCATTCGCACATCATGTGATGGCTTCGTCAGGGCTGAAAAGAGAATGAGAGCTTTTTTAAATCCATGTGGTATATAATTACCATGTTTTATACACCAGGTGGTGAATAATCCCCGCAGTCTGGTTCTTGGGCGAAGCCTGCCTTCCCTTTGGTTGATCCTGTGTTCTGGCGGCTGGTCTCTAGAGTAGTCAGGTAGCTGTTCACTGATTGATTGGATCCTCTTGTCAATTAGCGATGATTTCCAGTTCTTGCTGAGTCTGTATCCGTCTTCTAGATACAACTGCTGTATCAGTTGCTGTATCAAATATCTGTTGATATTTTTCGGATTCTTGGTTATTTCGATGGCTTCTCTGATGGTCCGTCTATAGTAGTTGCTTTCACGCGCCAGTATTGAAGCGTCTTCGAATTTGATGTGGTGGCTGGTGTTGGCGAAGTGTACTGCTAGAGCTCACCTTTCCGTGCGTCCGTGTTTGATGTCTGCGATGTTCTCTACTCAGCTCTGAAGAAGCCATCAGATTATGTGCGAAAGCTCGGCAACTATCAACAACTTGACACGGTCCAACCCGGAAGAAGAAAAGGTAAATAGACTATGATATTTTTCCCAGTCGCTATGATTTCATAAGTCTTTCAGAAACAATTACATAAAGTAAGGGATTTGCTATTTTTTTTAATGATGAATAATAGGTCCATCCTAATTTTACACATAGTGGTACTCGACAGAATATAATTTTTGGAGAATGATATTTGCTGAGAACGGCCGAAGAATATTGTTCAGTTATTCAATTATCAAATAAATTAAGAAAAGTTATGCAAAGGACATTCTGTACCTCACATCTATTGGGCTCCCATTTTCACCATTAGTGAACATAATGTTGAGAAAACAACAATCGCCATGGAGAAAAGTGTTGAATCGGTTTTCACTTTTTCTGTATACATTGATCAAGTCCAGTCCCACAGAATCGGCAACTTCCCTCAGTCGCTGAACGTAGTCAAGCCTTTAGTAAAGAATAGTATATAATTTATAAAATTTAAAATAAAATAAATAAGAATAACAATAATCGAAACTCAGAACAATATTGTATATTTTCCTTTTCAAAACATTCTGCGAAATTTCGCACAAGTTCTGAGACTTACAGTCCCATACAAAGAAAAGAGGTTGTTCCTGACCAAATTTTATCACTTGATATCACTCTGGATGATTCTTTGTCATTGAAAATGGTAATAAAATCATTCTTTGCCTTCAGCAAGTCTCAAAAGTTCTCAGGAGAGGGTACATAATTAAGTACTTTATTGTATTTCTTATTTCATTACTTTTATTTCATAAGTTTACTCCATAATAAATGTAAAGTAAATCAATAACAATTATCTTACTCTAATAACTATTTGAATTAATATTTATTATTAA
>KZ807973.1:166941-189873 GCA_000696205.2 Oncopeltus fasciatus
TGCTATATATCAATCTATCAAATGCAATTAATGCTCAAAATATAGTATATCGTCATAAGCAATCTGCTAGCCAATCGCTCGATCCCATGCTGATACACTTCCTTTAAATTTGTATTTTTTATTTTTTTGGATCTACCTTGACCGAACCCTAACTAAAATCATCTATTTAATAATTTTTATTGATCAGTATAAACTCCCAGTGAGATTTTCTATTTTTAGTGAGCAGATATATTATTTCGCCCGGTATCTTATTAATAACAATGAAACATAGGCAAATATAAAAAAATTGAAATAATCTCGGAATATTGCCTTCCTCTTCTGGAATATTCCCTCTTCCTTGATTAAATGAAAAAGTCAGAACTTTCTGTCTATGTTTAAAAAACGCAAAAAAAAAAAAAAAAAATCATCAAAAAGCCTTGTTTGTTAGCGTTTTGTGCTCATTGTGTAAATTGGTCTTTCAGCCTCTTTCTTAAATAATCAGAAACAAAAATAAAAACTTACGGAACATTTCAAATGCGTTGAATGGCGGAGTGGTCGCAGGAAGTTCAGGAAACCATGAAATCATGACATGAGTTTTCTCATGGTCAACATGTAATTATTTGGTAGAAGTCCTCTATTTATCTTTCTACTATCTTCCTAGTCTACACAAGCATTATGTTAACGACAAAAAGTTTTAATGACCTTATATTGTAAATAGTAGTTGAAAAATTGAATTCAATTTTCTTGGTTTTTCTGTCTTACTAAATGTTAAGTGAAGATTATTTAATGAAGCCTTTTTAAAATAATTTTATTAAATAATCAATCATTAGTCATGAAATGGTTATCTTATAACGAATGAAATATTTCAATATTTTTTAAATAGCACTTTTGTCATTTATATTCGTTATTTGCCGGAAAAAAAATTTCCCAATTTAGTTAATTATGAATAACATGGTTCACGTAAGAACATGGTGTTTTCTAATAAAATAAACAAAAAAAAACATTATTTTGTAAACCATGGAAAGTATTACAATACAATAACTGATATTAAGTCGTTGTAAGTAAATATTCCCTTAATGTAAAATTTAAAAAAAATGATTCTCATTAATACAATTATGTAAAATTTAATTGTGACATTTACTTTCAGTCAAAATGGAGACGTGAACTTCAAAGAGTGCTATACAAATTACTACGAAAAACAGAAGGAATTAGCAAACGATTTATTTAAAAATAATTTTGAGGACGTTGCTTGGATTTTAGAAAACAAATGGGAAAGCAAATGGTAAAAGCGATTTCTGTCAATAATTATGTCAATACAATTCAATAATTAGTGATATAACATTTGTTATTAATATAAATTATATTCACACATTCCAATAAAAACTAATAATGCATGGTATTCATTTACCAATTATGATGTAATGCAAGCTGACTTAACCTTATTAATAGGAATAAACTTATTGATCATATAAAACACTGTCAGCTACATGAGGAAATATATTTTATTGTTTAAGGAACACTAGAATAATTCATTCACACTCCTTGAAGTATTTCAGAATCTATAAGGAGTGGAGTCGATGGGCCCCTTCACCCTGCACAGTGATGACCATTGATTTTTTTACTCTTAATTTTGTTTTTATTTTATTAGATTATTGACACTAGTTAAAGTTTTAATAATTGAGTATTTGGATAAAGATGAAATATACATGAAAATACATATATTNAAAATAAAAGTTTTTCATCTAAATTTTTTGTACAGTTAGTATTCATTTAATGTTCATTCTTTATACCAATAGGTAACGGTTTTAGGTTTTTAGCTCAATAACCGATCTGAAGGCATATTATTATAATCATAGCAAATGATTATTATAATTATATTAGCGTTTTTCTAGTCAACCTGAGAAAAAAAATATTAAATTTACGAATACCGTAGTTATTTGTTACATTTGTGGGACTAGTCTATTATTAAATGTCAAAATAATATTGACTTGTTTGAATCGTAATTAAAAGGAACCTTTTAGGAATCCAAATTCTGGGGAGTAAATTTATAATTTAATAAATAATAATATTATTTGTAATAATATAACTAAATAATTATATAAGCATAAGTGTTTTCTAGGGTTTCTTACGCAGAACGCTTAAATAAAGCAGCAGAAACCATCGGAGAAAGGTTAGCTGATCTATTCGAGAGAAAAGAATCTCGTTTCAACACCTTTTTGCACGGTGATTGTTGTACAAACAATTTAATGTTCAAGTATAGCCAGGAAGGGGAACCAGCAAGAGTGAGGTAAGTCGAGCCACACTAACCTGTCATAAAATTATCACGCTTGTGCCAATGTTCACTATAAACTGTTCAAAAGAATTCTCAGTAAATCCATATTGTCACAAGATACTGCAATTAGTTTTAAACATCTTTGAAGATTGACACAAAGAATTCAGGATTCTTATTATATTGTTCAGGGAAAAAATATTTTTACTTTTTTAAATTTTATTTTACTAAATTATAATTACGTAACTATATATTTAACTCTGCTTAATATATTGATATATATATATATATTGATAGCTAATAATTTAAAGTATTTAAAACTTCAATGTTAATATTTTTCAGATTTGTAGACTTCCAAATGACTTGGTACAATTCAGTAGGCTTTGACATAAACTATTTCCTATGGACGAGTCAACACACTGACTCAAGGCCGAGGAAGCCCGAACTCATACGAGTCTACCACGAGTCCTTAAGCGGACACTTGAGGCTCTACGGCTACCAAAGGGAGCCCCCGAGCCTAGAAGAAGTGGAGGCAGACTGTGGAAGGACTGCATTCTATGGGCTGATCACGTCTCTGTCGTTCATGGAGTTCATGATGCAGCCGCGAACGGAAGTGCCTGACATGGAGAATATAACTGACAGTATGTACAGTGAGGTATCGAGGCTATCCTTCATCAACAAGGACAAAGTGGAAAACGAGAACTACAGGAGAACCATGGAGTATATCATCACTGAAGCTGAGAAATTAGGCCTCATTTAAAGTTTTTACCTTACAGCTGTAATAAATAGGTAAATTAACTTTATAAATATTATTTAATTTGTGGTCTTTAATCCCACGCAAATTTAGATCATTTTTAGTGCAAGGGAACAGAATAAAAAATCTAACTGTCCCAGCCAGGACTCGAACCTGGATCCCCTGCTATCCTAGCTTGACAATGTCAGCTCCTCCGAGCATGAGCGATATATTCGTCGGCCTCGGAGGTTGGACTCTCGACACTAGTGCGGGGAATTTAATAACTTATCAGACTTGTCCCGGTAGCATAAGTGGTAAATGCACCGGCCCGGATAGCAGGGGATCCAGGTTCGAGTCCTGGCTGGGACAGTTAGATTTTTTATTCTGTTCCCTTGCACTAAAAATTAGGTAAATTAACATTTAAAATATGTAAAACTAACAGCTATTGGATTTGTTGGTATTTAGGTACTCATGAGCGATGTCCAAGCGTAAAGTTTGTAGAGTTGTGGATTGTCATATATGTCTTTCAATACTTTCAAAGGAACATATAACTTATCCTAATAAGTTTTCAGTACCATAAATTTTTAAGTTCAGGTTATTTTAAATTAATAGTTAATGTGTTTTGTTTTTTATTAATAAAATTGGGGTAGTACCAGCAAGAATGTGTCTTTTATTTTTTTTTTAATGGCGTGTTAACCTTTGTTAATTAACGCCAGGGAGATATTTTTAGAAGCGGGAAGATATTTTCAAGAAGAAGAATTTCTTAGCAATAGGTCATGGTGAGATATAATGAATTGTTAATACGAATAGTTATTATGTGGATGGACATCGAAATTTCTTTGTGCTTGGAAACGATGATATATTTAAGAAAGAAAAAAATGAGAGAGAATTGAAAAGAAGCATACTGAAAATGCATCTAGATAAGATTTAATAGCCTGCACTCTTTCAGAAAGTTCATTACAAAGCCGATGACTTTATCGTCATCCAATGGAATTTCGTCTAGAGTCCCATTTAAGTAATATTTTTTTCTTGTTTCTTTATATTTTAGGCATTCTGTAAAAATATGTTTGATGGTAAGAAGTTGTCCATAGACGTCAAAAATGGGTGGGTTAGCCTTTGCCATTATATAGCCATGAGTAAGTCTTGTGTGTCCTATTCTTAGTCTGGCTAATACCACTTCTCTCTCACGGTCAATTGACATGGAACTGGACAATACCCTTGGAGAAGATTTTATCTCGCGTAACTTGTTTTCTCTGGTTGACTACCACATATTTTCCCACTTATTAAGTACTAATTTTATAACTAGCGCTTTTACATCATTCAAGGTGACTTTTGAGTACATCTCACCATCTTTTATCGCTTTCTTTGGAAGTAAGTCTACATTTTCATTTCCTGAAATTCCGCGGTGACTAGGTATCCATTTAAGTTCAATGTTTATGTGAGATCATTTGCGTAATGAAACTGCGCATGTAGTATGCTTATTACATTCATTAAAGAAACTGATAGTTTCAAGTTATCAACTCTCCTTCTAATGTAAAGAAGAATAAACAATTTATTTGCTTAGAACATTGTTCTGTTTAAAATTAAGAAGCAAGTCACTACAATTTAATATCATAAATTAATTCATAATTTTTTATACATCAATCATAGTTTCTAAATAACAAAATATACAAAACCCTTATTTTCTTTGCATTTATACATTAGAGTATTTATTGGTTTTTTTTTTTTAGTGTTAGCCTCCATTTCAACCTAGAGCTCCTAAAAGTAGGGGCTATCTAGTGGTTGCCATTCCATTCTAAACATCTATGACTCAGGGCAAGCTTATATTTAAAGATAAACAAGAGGATGACATGAGCTATCCTGGCGCTTTCTAAGTATTCCATGAAATGCCAAAAAACCTAAACCTTCCATTATAACAGAAAACAAGAATAATTTCTATCTGAACCAATCTTCTTATTTAATTATAATAGTAAAAAATTTAGTTTTTGATGCACAAAAATTATAAGAATGGATATTCCCATCTAATCTTCATTAAATAATAATTAAAATAGTACTTATACATATATATATTTTTTAAACTTAGATTAATAACATTTATAATAATTTAGGTAGAAATCCTCTTGAAACCACTTGAACCAGTTCCTCATATATCGCTCACTTATAACTACTCTCCCATACATTTAATCACCTATCTATTCGTTCACATTGAAAGCTCTTATTCAAAGTAAATAATCTAAAGGGTTAATGTAACTACCAATGAATATAGAACTATCATACTTTTTGTAATCCGTCTTCATTGGTTTCTGCAAATCTTCTGTTGGGGAGCGCTTTCGGACATTGTCCATCCTCGTAGCCGAATATATGTGTCCACTATCACTGTCTGTATTCAACTGCTAGTCAACTCAGGGCAGTTGAATACAGACAGTGACAGTGAACACATGTATTCGGCCTCAAAGATGGACAATGTCCGAAAGCGCTCGCCAACAGAAGATGGTTTGCAGAAACCAATGAAGACGGATAATAGAAGGTATGATGGTTCTTATTCATAGTCTCTGCTAGTGTACTCGTACAAGGCCGTAAGGTACTTGCTGTTTGGCATATAAGTAAAATTCTTAAAGTTTTATACAGTTGACTAGCCATGCATCTTTCGCAGTTCCTTCCACTAACTGGATTTCAGACAAGAAAACTAAAGAGAAAATTATTTTTGTCCACAACTTTCTAACTTGTTATTAAGCAAGCATGCTGTTTCTGCATTGATATTGCTTACTGAGCCTTCACAATAAATCACAGTTTTTCCCCCCTAAATATTGTAATTTTGTAACAAATTATCAACATAAAGTAATTAAGTTTATTAGAGCGATCCTCTCCTCCCACCCTGATTCCAAAACCGCTTCTAACATTTTAAAGAACCACCTTGAGGCTATTGAGCAGTGGAGCAGTAAATGGAGAATTAAAATAAATGAGTCCAAATGCGTACATGTAAATTTTAAATTAAGAAAAGATTCTCCTAATAATGTTACATAAAATAACATCCCTATACCTCTCTCTGTTTCAGTGTTACCTTGGGTTCTACCTTGACTTACGACTCAACTGGAACGAGCATACTAAAATCAAACGACAAGAACTCAACAGACACCAAGGATTCTTATACAGCCTTATAAATAAGCGCTCACAGCTCTCATTAGAAAATAAACTGACCATCTACAAGACCATAATACGACCAATCTGGACCTACGGTGCAGAACTGTGGGGTGCCGCTAAGCCTTCCAATATCCAACGAATACAATCCTTTCAGACCAAAATTCTTAGAATAATTGCTAACGCTCCATATTATGTGTCCAACTCTACCCTTCATCACTATAAATATGGATTACTACCCTTGTCTTTCATAATAAAAAGTAATTAAAAATTATTTTATTCAATCATTATATATTTTTTTATATTATATTATTATACAATTTTATAAAGATGAGAAAAACATGATATATTCAATATTTTTGGGGCGGTTATTAGGACACAATTTATTTGTTTTCCATGTTACAGGTGAGTTTTTAAAGTTCTTAAAATTGTGGATTATTTGACATCTGCAAGTATTTTTGTCTTACAGCAGTGTTCTAAAATTAGAACTTTATCAGTAATAAGAATATAATAACACTAATATTACAATCGTATATGACTTATAAGTTTTGAAACATACACCTGGGAGATGCTACTATATGAGACCAATTTCGACAGCTTCCTCGATGATACATTGTAACTTTAGTTTAAAATGCCTCGCTCCTTCGTGGTCCCAAATCACAGATTTTGACGTCTCTCCGTTCTCACTCGTGATCTCCATCGTTGGCTGCATCATGAACTGCAGGAATGGAAATGATGTCGCGAAACCAAACAGTGACGTTCGCTCGCAGTCTGCAACCACGTCTTCCAAACTCGGAGGCTCCTTCGAATAGCCATACAGCCGTAGGCTGCGGCTCAATGAATCGTGGTAGATTCGGATGAGTTCGGCTTTTCTCGGCCTTGTGTCCCAATGGGAACTAGACCACAAGAAATAGTTCAAGTCAAAGCCGACTGTATTGTACCAGCACAACTGCCAGTCTAACAACCTGGAAACATATAACATATTTAACAACATCTATTTGTATTTCAATAAACTCGTATTTAAAATTCAAATGTATAACCAAGTTAAATGCCAAGTAATTGAAAAGCATATATCACATGGCTGCAGCTTCTGCTACTCAAATGATGCAAATATGCCTGTTCTGGGTTAGACGAAAGATCCATTTAAAGCGAATTTAAGTGAAGTTTTATCTGTAGACTCCAGTCAGTTTAGTGGACTACCTCTTGTCCAGTCAGCGAATAAATTGTACAATGGCACAGAAGGATTTATGGCGATGAACGTTATGTTATATTTAATTGGTATATTCCTCTTAACATTTTTCTCATATTAAATAGAGGTACTTGCCAGGACTTCAACGGAGAAATGCCAAGTTCAGCCTCTGTCTAGACAACTAGCAATAAGCTGATTAAAGAAGACGTCAATGATTTTTTACTACAAGATAACCACCAACGACTTCAAACATAAAGTTTCTTGTTTAGTTTCTCATTGGGCCACAAATTTCATTTAGAAGGATCGAAAATTGTTTAGATACATTGTAAATAGTGTGAGGACCACTGAATGTCATTTATAAATGTTCTATTCAAACAACTCCATTGACTTTAACTCGTATTGCTCGTGGAACAGAAAATAACCAACCAGTAAATAAGACCAAGTCAATATCTTGAGGAAGACGATGTTTGAATCTGTCAACGCGATCCTTGGTACTGTAGGCTTTTTACATTTTACAAGAGGAAAAGCCATGAGTACGAAACTTAATAGCATCAAAGAGATTCTGAAATTGATGTAGTTACTAGGGTCTATAGTTATAATCACGTTCAATTCGATTTTGTAGCTAATGAAAGTTTTTAATGTTTATTGGCTGCCATTAAATGGATCGGTGATTCATTTATTTTTTATTTCACCAAAACTATAAAATATGTGAAAATACACTTTGGTCTCACCTTACAGATACGACATTTCCATCCACATCGTATCGAAACATGGTATTCGTGTTCCAACAGTCTCCATGTAGAAATGTGTAAAATCGAGAGTCATCCCTCTCAAATATTTCCTTCAATTTCTCCACTCGATCATCGGCTTTCCTTAAGCGCTCTCCGTATTGCGCCCTATAAAACAAAAGAACAAAAAAAATCTTGAAAAAAAAGGGCCAAAGCAAAAAAAAAAAAATCGAAAACAAATTAAATAATGATTTTAGTTGTGGTCATTATCCCACGTTGAGTTTTAAGGTGGTCAGAATACCTGCCTGGAAAGCATGAGACCCGGGTTCGAGTACCGGCTGTGGTGAGATTTTTTTAGGCTTTCTTGGAACCTGGGATTAAATACCACAACTAAAATCATTATTTAAAAATAAATATAGGAGAAAACGAGAGTCTAACAATGCTAACTCCTTTGGGTATAAGATGATATATTGGTCATACTTGGGGGTTTAGACACGGATTAGATACGGGGAGTAGAATATATTATCCAGCTAGCCTCGGTGGTGTAACGGTCAGCATATTCATTCGGATCGGAGGAGACCCGGGTTCGAGACCCGGCTGAGGTAGTAAGATTTTTTTTGTGACTTGCCAACATTTCTTGTCAAAAACAAATTGTTTCTTTTAGACCTACATATACAGTAAAATAAATGCTACAAGAGGCTTTTAAGTTAAATCAAATAATAATTAAATATAAGAAAATATTACATCCTTAACCCAAGAAAATGATAAATTTAATTTACATTTAAGTTTCCTAGCAAAGTTAGTACTTTTAGTCTGTATCACACTGGAGAAAATTAAATTAACTTATAAATCATAGGCTTATGTTTATTTATTTATTTGTCTTCAATACGTCTAGAGAAAAATATTTGAAACAAAACTGTTAAAAGTATCAAATAGACATCACAACCATAACATTTTTTTAATATTAATTGTTTGTTATTTAAAACAAAATTTTATATTTTATTTGTAGCCATTTTTCCAAAAGATCAATTCAAATTTTGTTAAATTAATCATGGTTGGACAGCTTTTTTGATTTTTGCTTAACAAACTTTCTAACATAATAATGACTGACTATTATAGCAAATTAATCTCATAAAGAGACACAACTGTTATGACACCCGTTATACTATATAGAAATCGGCAATGCTCTAGTTTTTTGGCCCCAGTAATTGTTTGAATCTCTCTCAGAGACGTATCAGTAAACTCTTCTTTTCTTGAGACGGACCCCAAAATACAATCCCATATACATATACAGAATACTGCTATCGCTATACTGCTTTGTTATGATAGATTTGACTCAGCCACTATGGCAATTAAAACGTCTGGGATAATCTATTTTCTAACTCATCAATATACTGTCTTCTTTTCGTTCGAATCATTCTGCTTTCACAAACCAATTATATTTTATATTTTTGTTAAAATCCTACGATAAATGTATTGCCATAAGATACAAAATACGATCTGAGGGTAAAATCCTGATTCGTTCATTTATCATTATGCAAATATCAAAGGTCTTTCCTTCGGTCCTTATTTATCAACAAGAGAAAACCCTTCCCTTGAAATAACTATATAGATTTCTACCTATATTGCAGAATGACTTCTATTCTCACTTTATAGGAATTTTCTTTTCTATATACTCCAACAATTGCTTCAATGAAACTTTCTTAGACATTTAGGAGAGAATTAAAATCGAATGAGATAGATCATAGTTAAAAAATTAGACATTATAAAATTAAAAAGTTTTAGACTTCCCTATGGGGTATTTACTTTGTTTGATGATGAACTATATATTAGAGATGTCACTACGTTCATGATTTTTCTAACCTAAGCATAAAAAAAATAAGAAAAGAACAAATTTTAGAGTATCTAATCGACAATGTCATGATGACCTTGAGGTTATTGCAGTAAACTCTTGAGTAAAAGCCCCATGTTCACTGTGCACAGTAATTTTTAAATAGGGGAGAGGGTTAAATTTTATTTATTTAAGTGCATATCATTGGTAATAAAATTGTGTATTTATTATGCTCCTGCGAATAATCCGGTCCAAATTACTATCCATTCTTCATTGAATAAGAGAATAATGTGTTTGCCGAGACCCCACATGTTATCTAGTTTGTTTTGAGTCATAAATAAACACATATCCCTTATGTGCTTTTTTCTTTTCACACATATAAATGAAAAAGGTTATGATCACAAACAATACGAACCATTCTCCTTTCCATACATCTTCTACTTGAGTTGCATAATAATTAGAAAAGCGTTTAAATATCGAGACGAACTCCTCAAAATCTCTTTCGTATTTGTAGAAGAAGTGGTCTTCAGGTTTTAGTTGACCTCTATCGCTGAAACATTAAAAAAATTAGTGAGCTATAAAAATAAATTGCTTGTTTATTAATGTAAAATAAAATTGAAATGCATATTAGAAATTAAAAAAAAAAAAAATGTGTGCCACGACCCGTGATCACTTACTTAATCTGCTACCCTACCAACCTAATTGATTTTATGCTCTTTCCACTTTCAGAGAGATTCTAATAACCTTTTAGTCGTTTGAAATAATGCAGGTTGTGGTTATGTACTTACCAAAATTTGTATTTACTTTGGGAGTTCAGTGAGTTTTCTACCAAGTTAGAATCGAGCCAGCGTAGGAGGGGCTTGAAAAATCTAACTATATTTCCGGAAAAAAACTAGGTGCGAACTCAGTATATTCAATTAATAATTAAGATCTCAGACTCTGTATGGCCAAAGAAAAAAAAAAATCTCCATTTAGCAACTGTAACCAGTCCACATACCATAGGTGATTATAAGTTACTCCGCATATTTGGTGGATTAGTGAGGCCTCTACAGAGAAGACTGGGCATTATTAGTCTAGTTGTTAGCACTAAGAACATACCAGGTATGCAAGTTTAAAATGTCGTTTATTTCTTAAAATATATACACAGTAATTTAAAAAAAAGTAAAATATATTTTATTCAAAGTACTGGCCCTCGCTTTCTACACATTTTGTCCATCTCTCGGGCAATATATGGATACCATTCCAAAAGAATGCTTCATCTTTATTTGAAATCCATTCATCGAGCCATTTTCGTACGTTTTCGAAATTGTTGAAGTGTTGCTCCGCCAATGAGTGTCCCATCGATGAGAAGAGGTGATAATCAGAAGGCGCCAGGTCAGGTGAATACGGCGGGTGGGGTAGGAGTTCCCAACCAAGCGAAGAAATCGTTTCCTTAGTCAATCTGGCTGAATGTGCAGGAGCGTTATCATGCTGAAGAATGACTTTGGCGTGCCTGTGAGCCCATTCTGGGCGTTTTTCGATCAATGCGTGACTCAAATTGATCATTTGTTGTCGGTAGCGCTCGGTATTGACTGTTTCGCCGGGCTTGAGAAGCTCGTAGTCGATTTGGTCGATTTTCTCGTTTTTGATCAGTAACATCAAAATCACCACGTTTGAAACGTTGAAACCAACGTTCACATGTCTTGACGGTTGGAGCAAGATCGCCATAAGTCTCAACAAAAATTCGTTGACATTCAGATGCCTTTTTCTTTTGATTAAATAAGAAAATCATGACATGCCGCAAATGCTCTTTATTTGGCTTAAAATTAGACATTTTTAACACCAAAGAAAGGTATGATACGTCCACGTAAACGACTTAAAAACAACTGACTTTTGTAAACAAATGACTAACAAACAAAATAGCTAAGCAAATCCTTCAATAGGCTAAGAGCGCATTCTATTGGAATTAAAACGACATTTTAAACTTGCATACCTGGTATAGCATGAAAAAATGGGGATTCGTATTCTGCTGTGAAAGTTCATTATTCCATAAAATTATTTTTGAGCATCCCTAGAACATCTATAAAAATAACAAATTCTGTAAGGCAGGAAAGACGTAAAAAAAACAGTTAAATAAGAGTAAATCTAATGATTTGTCTTTAGAAGTAGAAGAGGACAACGAAGGGAATTTGTATGTTAACTATAAAATATAATATAACTGTTTGGACAACGTTCTTGAGTTTTTTTTTTAAATAATAATAGAAAAAATATCCCCAACTTACATTATTATTGCCCCGAGAGCATGTAGCCTACCGAGAGTCTTCAAAACCAATGAACAATGTTCGAAGTCTAGACCTTTTCTGTATCCAGCCAGAGTGTAACCAAGAGGCTAAAAATTTGTAAGTTTTATGAATAATTTTGGATAAAGTAGTATGAAATAAATAAAAATTTGTAAAAATTTAAATATAATTAAATTGTCGGAACAACGATTAATATAGCGGTGAAATTGTGGAATTTTTTGCAGTTAGACGTTTTTATTATATCTTTGTTTATTTTAGTTTTCGCAAACCTAAAATTTTTCTTTTTTTTTAAATATTATGACCTCTTAAATGATTATTACTTAAATCTTAGTTGAAGTTTAGGAAAATATTCTTCATAATAGAAGAAAATTTTTTAAATTGTTGAAAAGAAACAGGAGTATCGTTCACAAATTTAAACAGATTATATAAGAGTTACCAAATTATAATAGGTTTTCCTGCAAAATTGTCAGAAACAACACATATTGAAATGGGCTACCATATTCTAGATGTATAAAAAATCTATGTTTCGTTAGTATTGCATCATTCAATATTTTATATTTTTTGGATATCTCAGATACAGTTTTTTTTTTTTTTTTAATCAGATATTTCTAAAAAGATTTTCTTTATTATACATAATGGGAGTTTAAATTTTCTTAAGTGCTTATAATATTTCCTTGACGTTTTTCGTTGGAAAAAATATGGTTTTAATTCTTGCTGTTTTTTATAATCTTGAATGATTTTAGGAACTTTTACTATATGACATAATGACGTCAAATTTCTGTCTTGCATTTTCTCTCTAACTTTAAGAATAAATTTTATCTGACATAATATTTGGAAAACACATACTCATGCGTATGTNATACATAAAGGTGAGTAAGTGTAATCTAGATATATGTCTAATTTTGAAGCTTACTTTCAGGTCCTCAATCAGAATTGCCTCATTGTCCAAGTGCGCAAAGAATTTCGGATAGAACCTTTCTTCGTCTGGTGAAATTTGTTGAATAATTTTTTCCATTTCCGGGAGAACTTCACTTAGTACCTGAAAAACAAACATATAATTAATAGAATGTTAGGAAAAAGTAAGTGATGATCTAAATCCTTCTTACCAAATATAGCCTTGAAGGGACTTAAAAATAAGGCATATTTGACCCTCTGTGGTCTGCTAAGGACATATTGCTTTCCGTTTTTGTCGTAAATGTATTCAATTGCACTTAGTTATGATTCATCTATATTCAAAATCAATAATACTGTACAAAGAATTCTGATACAAACAAAAAGTTAAAATCATAAGCGTGCCAAAAAATTTCGCTCATAATCAATAAATACTATATCGAAATTTTAGTAATATTTCTACTACTTTACTTTGAGAAGTACATATTAGCTTTATTTATCAAAAACTACATCTAAACACACACACACACACACACTATAGCTCGCGTAGGTGCATGCAAAAATTACAAAAATTAGTAGAAGTTCCTTATTTACTTGGCGAGCTTTGAGATTAGTGATAACGCCAATTGCTTAAACCACACATGCTCACACTCACAAACCTTGGTAAATCAGTATGAGTGAATGTGGATGCGTGCGTGTGAGTGAATTATGTGAATTCTATATTCTCTGAATTATGTGAAGATAAGAGAATATATTTTAGCTTACTCGTATATTCACTATTTTTGGGGAAAATCGCTAGTAATTTAAATAACACAATATAGTTATTAACTATTTTAACATTATTTAAATAAAGAAATTCTATTATTGGCCAGGGGATTGTTAGTTTGTCTAACTCATTATAAATATCCGTATGGTGAACACTTCTTTAAATAAAGAATTGTATTCTATTTATGACTGTTTGACCTCTTATATATTCAAATACTTTAACATTTTTTAATTTTTTAACAACTGACTGTTACTGATAAAAGAGTAATTAAACTAAAATTATTTCTTTTACTTGTATAGGTTATTTTTAATTTTACTACAAATTTGTGTATGTGTTACAGTATGTATTATAAGATTTGTATTTAGTTAGTTTATTCATCCTTTTGAGAATTGAGGTTTTTAGCATTATTAATTTCTTAACTGATTTTGGTATTTCATCGACTTCCCAACTAGACACCAGCAATGATTGACACCATACATGGGGCATATATACACCACTTTTAGTGTAGTGGCTAACGTGCGCAATTCTTATGCTTAAGATTCAACGTTAGAATTTAAAGTATCCAGTCTATCTTCTTAACTATTAGTTTAGATCTTGTCCACTAGAGTGTGCTACAGTTGAGGCGTAACTATACATGTGAGAGGTAGCCTGCTCACTCCTCATGTAGGACTGAGGCCGTGTTAGGGTTTGCCAGGATATTAGGAAAGTCAAGAGGCCAGCCGGTTTGATTGGATCAGTCAGTATAAAGGTAACATTTCATCTAAGGGAGAAAAAAAATACCCGGTAAAATATTCAAATAAGTGTATATGTGTACGTGAGGTACACTTAAGTAATACATGAGACAGTTATCCCTTTGGATATATAAATCCAANAAAAAAAAAAAAAAAAAAAAAAAAAAAAAAAAAATATATATGTGTGTATAAAATGACTGACCTTTATTTCCGTTTGAAAGACACTGGAAAACATGGTTCTGGCTTTCTCTGAAAGGTACTTGAAGATAAAGTTCTTCTCCTCTACATGTCCAGACTTCAGTTCGACTTTCAATTTAAGTCTGAGGACATTGCTAATGTAGTTGTCACCTGGTGCGCTTGCTGATTCAGTTTCGTAACTCAAAACCTTTGAGAAATCTCCTTCGCGTTCTAATTTGCTTATCAAGCGAGAGACTGAATCCAAGTCTTCACCCATAACTGAAAAATATAAAATTCGAAAAAAAAAAAAAAATTACTCGAATTCTTTTATTCTACGTTCTAAAACAGAGCCTCTAACAAGACTGTCATACAAATTTTACTCTAAAGAAAATTTGCTGAAAAATATTTTATTTAAACTTCAATGGAAAAACAACATCAATTACTAGATTTTTGAAAAATCTCCATTTCGTAAAGTGATGTGTTTTCTTCTTTAGCAATGTAAATTTTTGTTTGAAAAAATTGCAATTTTTTATTCTCACCATTTATAATTTATTTGTGGGTCGAGCTAAACTGTTGAACATTTCATTGTGACGAAAGGAAGGCCATAACAAGTAAGGTTCATCCTTTCCCCTCAGAAAAACTTGGATCGTTAAAAATTAAGTTGTGGATATGCTAGAAGAAGATATGGTACGACTATCTAAAAGTCCATATATTCACATTGTGACCAAGAAAGATGGCAGTTTCTGTATACGTGGAGACTGCTGTAAATTAAAGTACCATACCATCCCCGAAATATGTGATATACCTAGTATTTTACATTCCACTACAAATCTTGGTGGCACTGCAATGTTCCCAACCCTATACAATAAAAGTGCATATCAAGGCTAAAGAGCATTAACATACAGCCTAAATCCTTGGTAAATTTCCAGGAGCTGAGAGATTACATCACATTCATGTGGACATAGTTGGCACATTTCCGTCAGATGGTGTTTGCTATCTGTCTATCAGAGAGGACGGGCTACACGATGTTCGGAGGCTATCTCAAAGCATACTTATTAATTTAAAAAAACAATGTTGAGTAACGTAATTTTTTTAATAAACGGAATGTTGCATCGGAGTCTTAAAGCAGCGTTAATGATACACATCTTTCGTCAGATAAATGTTCAGAAAGGATACAGGATGTAGACGCAGAAATGTTTATGTAAACTCTCTCTACTTACCTCGAGATCAGAAATTTTAATATGTAGCACCACCAGGCCATGACCATTTTCAACCAAGTATTTGTATTATTATATATTATTGTACCTAACGTCATTAGTCATCAGCGTACCAATTGCCTGACCCTACGATAATACCATTTCTTGGGATGACTGTCAAAGAACTCTTCGACCACAACTTAAACTTTTGAAAAAATAAAAAAAATATTTCCCTTTAAGAAAACGGACCATGGATCGAAACAAGTATTAATCTGATACTTTTCTGAACTGTAAGAAGAATAAGGCAGGAGTTCGAACCCATGAAGTCCTTTAAACTTTTATTTGGCTCGACAAGAAAAATGAAGACGAGCGTTACCTTCTTGGAATATGACACTTTAACGTTTGATCTTAACTGGCTAACTCTCAGACAATTATGCGTGCAATCTTTCCAGTTATTCGCAGTAGAGTTCAGAATTCATAGAGCAGTCATCAAGAATCAATTCGTCATAAAAGACATAAAAACTTTAAAGAACGCTAAGCATGAATAAATTTTTCATATTGCCCCCCTCCCCTCCTAGGACCTACCGGAAAAACAGGTTGACTGCAATCTAGCCATTGCTTTCGGGTATTCGGATTTTGTCGATAAATCCAAAGCCTTTTTTTTTTTTTTTTTTTTTCCATAATATATTTTTTTTCCCCAATCTCTAACCTTTTATCCCACTGCTGAGGAGTTAGTTCGTTAGGAACCAGACTACTGCCCTTTTTCATAATTTCAGATGTTTTTGTATTGGATATTAAATTTATGAATGTAGTACCAAAAAATTACGTGAATTTCGTAGGACACTACTCCTTTTCTTTTTGAAAGAAATAACTAAACTGAGACCTTTACGTAGAAATTGAATGGGATTATAGAAGGTTTAGGAATTTTTTTAAAGGATAACTAAGTATTGGTAGGTATTAAGTAGGATTACGAAATGTACAGTTCTTTGAAATCACGAATTTAATAAAACGGTCAATTTTTTTTTTTTTTAAATACCCCTCTAGAAATACTGTCCACTTGTAGAATAGCACTTAACACTAATGGCAGAGTCACTTAACTGCATACTTGTCACTAAACTGTATTAGTCTGATAAAGATCTGGTTGATTTATCTCAATAACAGTAAAACTGTCCATCATTAACTGACTCGTTTCACAGGCTATATTTTTAAAAATATGTTCCATAAGAATTAAAATATGGCCCCATTAAAATATAAAAATTCACTCACTGAATTAATTTTTATTATTAATTTTTTGTCTACTCTTATAGAAATGTTGTTCACAAGGGGGGGAGGGGTTATGGAAAATAGAATAATACAGAAAGAATCTTTTACCTAGATGAGTGTTTTATTTGTAAACTTTATGTTGTCTACACGGGACGAAATGAATCAGAAATGAGAAAATATATTTTAATGCAGTTGAATATATTTCATTAATAACCAGCAAAAATAAAGCATTATACATGAGAGACATAAAAAAATTCATACATAAATTACTTAAAATTGATAGTTAGCATGTGAATGCTGATATTTTTAGGACATTTCATGTCAAAAAATCCTATATGAAATGTATTTAGCTTTTGTCATTCCCCATCAATCTTTATCCTTGTTCATATTACTGTTAATGATTCATGAAACTATTTAAATTTTAATAACAATAATAATATTTATGTGTGTTACCATTTAAAGAGAAAAGTAGTATATAGTAAAGTAAGATTTATACTCAAGCATAAAAAGAATAGTAAATTCTACATCCCCAACAATCTGTGATCATTGGAGAAAAAAAAGTCATTTTGTTGCTGTCTATTAAGGTCGTAATCTAAATGAAGAGCTTATGATTTTGTGTTCGATAATATTTGAGTGAATCTACTCATCCGTATAAAGTTAAATACCTATTTTTATCATATAAAGGGTTATTATCAATACTAAGGAATATAGAACTATCATACCTTCTATTATCCGTCTTCATTGGTTTCTGCAAACCAAAGCCAACAGAAGATGGTCCGCAGAAACCAATGAAGACGGATAATAAAAGGTATGATAGACCTATTTTTACTTTTAAAGAGCCATAAATAATAAACTTTTAATATTTGTATTTCTCACTTATTCTAAAAATAAATTTAAACTGTAAAGTATTGACGTAAAACTTACCTCAGTGATCAGGCTACTTTAAATTTCAGAAATTTAAACTTATTTGCATTTCATAAAAATAAAATACGTTTAATACAAAAATTTCAATTGTGGCAAGTAAGACTTAAAACGAACAAAACACAAATCTAACAGTCTTCACACCCCCTTAGCTCGCACTAAACAAAGGAAATTTGAGTTGTTGACAAGGAGCTAGCAATCACTTAAGCAGACTAGTGACTTGTGACTCCGTTATCGGAACTTGTTCACGAGATAAGGACTGATTATTTTATCTCGTACCATTACTAAGAGAAATTAATGGAATGTCGAAGTTCGTTATTACACATAGACTCAAGGGTCTTTTTTTATTTTGGCAGATAATCGTTCAGGAAAATACATTTTTAAATTTGTATTTAAATTTACTTTCGATTCTTATTACAGGAACTAAAATATTGTCTGCATTATGCTTCTGAAAAATCAAATTATCAATGAAGACAGAAATTCGTGTCATTAAATTTAAATAACACACTAAATCTACATAGTTTACGCACTTATATATATATATATTTATTTATTTATTTATGAAGGACATAAATTTGAGTAAATAAGAATTATATATTTTATGTGGCAAAGAGTAATCCGCGTAAAGTAAATGATTACAAAACCTTCCTTATACAGAGTGGAAAGAAAGAGAANATATAAATTATATTAAATTATATTTCCCACATTTTGTTATAAACCTGTCTCGCAAAGCGAATAAAATGGAAATATCAATTTTAATTAATTAATGAACTAGTGTTGGCTTTCCTCTCAACACCACGCCCTCTCACATGATTCCGATTTTGTTTATTAAAATAAATTTGTTTTATTCTACACTATAAAAGCTCATATAACGAATTTGTTTTCTGAATACTAAAAAACCAACGAAATTGCATTCTTAAATATTTTTTCCAATTTCAAAATATTCACCTTCTCAAGAGTGACAGATATTTTCAGCATCGGTCAAGGAACATTTTTAATCATTACCCCAAAAATATTCTTGTGTAAGTTGATATTATCCTATGGCAAAGAGCGAAAAAAAAAAAAATCGCCTCTTTTTAGCATCTTTCATATTGTAGCCCCCCATGGTAATTTTAAAAAGAATACAATAACTAAAAATTTAACTTAAACATCATTTATTCAATTTACAAACAAAAATTAGAATTGAAAAAATTAGAAAAAAAGAAATCATTCTTTCTTCAAGTTTTGGAGAAATGATGTCTCATAATTGATACAATTGCTGCAAAATGGGTACTTTTTAATGTAAGAGCGATTTGAATACAGTCTTTCGCGATTAATCGATCTGTTCTTAGTTTTTACGTTCATTAGAATGAAAAAGCCTTGTTCGCAAAAATATGTTGTTCCAAATGGCAGAAATTTTTTAACTGCCTCTTTATGTGCAGTTTTGAAAAACTTTGACTCTTTTGACATCCAAAAAGACGACAGATTTCGTTTACTTTCAAATTGAATACGTGCTTCAGCCAGACGTGAAGGTTTTTCTGGTATCATGGCAATTTCACAATTGAAAGGATCTACAATCCAACTGACAGTACGTGTATCAAGATGTGGAGAGTAATCTGAAAACCACTTTCCGAGTTCGATAAGATGTCTTACAATTGTATACTTGATTTCAGCAAAAGTAATATTTTCGCAATCTTCCAATAACAAAGCTTACCTTGAAAAATAAGCTGCCTTGTTCTGTTTTACTTTCTGTCTCCAATATTGCAGCTTTAATCCAAACGCTGACGCTAAATTCTCTCTCTGAAATAATATTAACATTCTTTCCTTGTAGTTATTTGTTTAATATATTTGTACTCTAAAAACATGTCCGCTAAATATCCGAATTATGCAACCCGGTAAGACTCTTTGAAACTTATCTGCGAGAATATATTTTTGATCAACCATTAAAATTTCGACTTCAATTTTAAGAGTCCATACTCGATTTAATACATTCCCGCGAGAGAGCCACCTTACTTATGTAGAATAAAGTAGGTCTGTATATTCAGCTTCACCTGAAGCTTGACATAATTCACGAAATAGCCGCGTGTTTAGTGCATGTCCCTTGATAAGCATTGAAGTATACATTTACTTTATTATAGACATCTATTCCACGAGACATCAATCACACGAGAGGAGAACAAAACAGCAATTCCTCTTCTAAATTATCTGCACCTTTGCAGCGAACGTATACAATTAGCTGTGAATTGTTACTAAAACCAGTTGTCTCATCAAGTAAAAAGAATAGCAAAATATTTAGCCTGTCTTGATGCGACAATAACCTGTTCCTTCACATTTTCACAATTCTCGCAGATTCCCGACCACCCTCCCCGACGCCTCAAGAGGAGGTGGCCAAGGGACCTCCAACTCCAGCCAGTTTAGTTAAAATATCAAGGGAGTTAATGCACTGGCAATTTTCTCCCCCTCTCACTCCCTCCTTGACTCCCTGCCTAGTATCCTTCTTATCTTAGGATAAGGAGAAGATGTGTGCCAGATAGTCTATCGCGGGTTAACCTGGGCTCCTCTCTGAGGACGGGTTACGTTCCGGGATTGACGAGCAAGGACTATTATTATGCACGCCATCAAAAATTACAGTGTATAGAAAATGTACAGAATAATTTTTTTTTTTAATTAAGAGTTATAAATTGAAAAAAAAAAATTCTCGCAGACAAGGGCACTGAATTCAGTTTCTTCGCATCTTTTTGACCACACATGATCTCTGCCATTTTTTTCGGCAGCTGGTTTAACCAAATCTTCACCGATGGCGTATGGCTTCCTATTTCGAGCAATCAACCAGGTTACTTCAAAGTAGCAATTGACCCTTGATGCTGAACGCTGATCAAATGTACCAAACAAGTTGCTATTCAATGTTTGTCATCTAACAGATATTTCTAAAGTTGCAAAATATTCTCGCGGTTTGGAAGACAGGTGTGGATGCAAATTATCTAAATGTTTCTTCAATTGACTTTTTTTGAAAGATTCTGAAGTCAGTACCTTCATACAAACAACACATCGTGGTTTCATTGTACCACTGTCTTCTATTTGTGTAAAACCGTAATCAAGGAATTCGTCTTGGTATGCTCTTTTTTTATTTGCTGCCATCTAAAGAGAGACAGAAAATAATAAATAAAATACTTGAATTAAATTTTCGAATTTCGGCTTACCATGTTCGATATATTGATCATTATTGATAAAATGGTGGTCTTGTTTGCAAATAACTTGTAAAAACTAGCTCTATGACTCGTCAATGTATTTGTATCTTGACGGCATGCACGGTTTGTGCTTTTCTGCGCACATCGAGAATTCTCTAGTGGTGGGGAGAAAGATGGCGTGGCCTGCACTGTCGCTAAATTGTTTAATTTGAAAAAAAAAATACTAACAGGTTTATAAAATAGCAAATTAATAATATATACTTTTTATTCACAATAGTTTCATTTTTATCCTTAAAATTTCATTTTTACCCCATTTGGGGTAATTTACCTCGGTTCCCTGACCGCTGTTAGAGACTTAGAGTTAGCCTTCACAAAGTAATATGAGGATTCATTTGCTCTTCTGCTCGTTATGTTGAACGAACCTAACTGTACATTATTTTAAAAACAGTAGAATAAAATAATAATATTTTAAATATCTAATTTACACCAAATTTGGTGCATAAGTATCTCTCTTTAATTTAATAATAAAAAGATGTCATGATTTAAGATTTTTTTCTTCTTCAAACCCTCTCCCTCCACAACTGACATCAGCCATTATAGAGCTCTTTATAACTAACAATTTGCCAAAAATCTAGTTTAGAAAAACACCAATATCAAAAATAACACCTTATTTTATTGAACTCTTCAGATCTTAATGAAATGACCTGAAGTGCAGAAATGAGTTGATAAAGGATTAATTAAAAATTCTCGGAAAATATTTATTGAATTTTAAATTTGTATGAGAGAGAGGCTTTGACAGTAGAACTCTTAGAGCGGATCGCTTGCTAAATACAATGCTCTCATGTTTCCTCCAAACAGAAGTGATAACTCTTCACATGAACGACCTTCTCTATTTAAAGACAATCAGCAGTTTGTGAGATAAGAATTGTTGTTATCAAATATTAGTTTTCATTCATCGATACCCGAGAGCTGGCGTATTATAAGTCATCAAGCAATCTCCTGTCAACTTGGAAAAAAGTAATAATTTCACTAGTTCTTAAGTTTGCATGTTGCTGCAAAATATTTATATAATGTTTTGATTTTTTTATTATTTATAAATACAAGTATAAGCCATGACAGGACTTGAACCCATGTTTTATGATCAGAAATGTGCTTACCTCTACAATGTGTGGGCTCGGATCTTTCTGTGTCTTTATTGGTCTCCAAGTTTCCCTTGTGTGTGAAGAAAAACACCTCAAAAGACGCGTTGTAAAGTAATTAATAATTAATAAAAATATAAATTTTAATGGAGACCTATACTCATATACACATTGGACTTTTAATAATAATTAAGAACATTTGAAAAAATATTTTATATAATTAGTTTAAGGAAAAAAAGTATATGATTCAGCGGGATTTGATCCGATGAATTTATGTATATCTTTTTAATTTAAATTCCGGATAAATTCTCTATCCAATTTCTGAATTTTATACACTATTATGAATTCTATAGAATGTATACTTCGATATTAGTTCCCGAGAATTCTTTATTATTATGAGATTAATAAGCACTTACTTTTTCAATAATATAACTTTTATTTCAATAGAAAGGTAAGTACTTAAAAAAAAACAACAAGATTTTCACTTTCAAAATTCCATCAGGTCTTGTCAATCAGGTTATATGTTTATAATATA
>KZ807973.1:202930-221233 GCA_000696205.2 Oncopeltus fasciatus
TGCTAGCATTGATCCTTGGGGAGATTATTTTGTTTGTTTCAAATGTATCTTCTGGTTCTTTGTGAATGGTTTGATTCCTGTTTTGTTGTCTGCAGTTTTGCTAGCATTGATCCTTGGGGAGATTATTTTGTTGGTTTCAAATGTACCTTCTGGTTCTTTGTGAATGGTTTGATTCCTGTTTTGTTGTCTGCAGTTGTGCTAGCATTGTTCCTTGGGGAGATTATTTTGTTTGTTTCAAATGTATCTTCTGGTTCTTTGTGAATGGTTTGTTTCCTGTTTTGTTGTCTGCAGTTGTGCTAGCATTGATCCTTAGGGAGATTATTTTGTTTGTTTTAAATGTATCTTCTGGTTCTTTGAGAATGGTTTGTTCCCTGCTTTGTTGTCTGCAGTTTATAATTGTTTCGGCTTTTGTTTACCTAGTTTCCCTAAGAGAAATATTATCCACTTCTGTGCTTTTTTCTACTTAATGCCATAAAATATCTATGTAGAAGATTCATGGACTTCCATAAGAAGTCTGATAATACTTAACCACGATTTATTGGGGCTAAGCCGTTCATTGGTAAATTAAAAAAAACTTAAAATATCCTACACTATTGAAAATAATCGATTCATCCTTCTTGGAAGTGTAAAACTTATTATTATTTGATATATTCTCCTGGCCCACTTGAGCTTCTTATTACTCATTAGAGGCAAAAGCCATCTTCATAAACTGAACTGAGCCAATTTAAATGGTATTAAGTAGGATTAGATTGTTTTTCAAGTNAGCCGTTCATTGGTAAATTAAAAAAAACTTAAAATATCCTACACTATTGAAAATAATCGATTCATCCTTCTTGGAAGTGTAAAACTTATTATTATTTGATATATTAGTAAATAAATAAAATAATAATATAATCTAAAAATTTTTTCATGACATGTGCATTTTTTTAAAAAGCACATATTCAAAATAAAATAACCAATTTAAATGTTATTATAGCTATTAAGTTTGTTCCTGCAGTATCAGAGTCCAACACTAAGAGTGAAAAATCTATTACCGACTTGAAAGACTGATTAAGGTCGCATTCAGACAAGACTTTGTGCAAGAAGTGAACAAGATCTCTTATATTTAGAAAAACTATACTGTCTGTTTGTTTTCGACTAACCAGTACTTTGTGTACACAAACGCTATGCACCTAGGCTTTGTGTGGCTTTCCCATCAGCTAAAAATGACAATCTTCATTTCGAAATGGAATCTGATAATACTTATTAGATCAATAAATAGAGATAGAAAAAATTCAGAGTGACATAGTCCAATTAATTCGTTTCTTTAAAAAAATAGCCAAGCAAGGGAATTAAGCATTCATGACTACAAAATGCGACTAAAGGTCTAAAGTTTTATGTAGCTAAGAAAAAAAAAACAACAAAAAAAAACCAGTTATACCAACAGCCAAATCCACTTGCCAGTTATGTAATGAAATTCACAACAATATTTCAACAGAAAATATGTAAATGACTTCATATAAGTTTTCTGGCAGTTCTATGACAGAACAATGTCCCATTCCCGACAGCATATCTGGTGACACTAGTTAGCAGCCATTTACATACATTTGCATGAGGGTATAACATATGAGAATATTACATGGCGTTAAATGTAGCAAGACTAAGCGGACACCAAAACACTAAATTTGAACACTAATGTTCCCAACATCTCTACACTTCTCTAAGCTCGATTAGGCAACAGACAAATAACAATTTAAAAAAATATTAATAAGTAAAGTGAGGAATATTTTTGATTTAATAAAAAAATAGAGATATACTTACGCACATAAAAAAATGCATGCTACGCAATCCTTAATTCTTAAAAAAAAAAAGAAGGTTCTATTAACATGACCTGACCTAATGGCAAATTTTTCAATTATACTCAAAATTAATTGCTTAAACAATAATTACTCAATAAAATTAAAATGAACTATTTGAATATTTACCTATTCAATTTAGTTAATGACAAAAATGAGGTGCAGGAAAGACTTTATTATTTAGCTGGAATTTTTGGAGAATCTTTTGTCATCTCATGTATCTGTTCCTGATGTGTGTGTTTGTGTGCACTTACCTATTTATTTATTAGGTGAAAACAAATGTAGACGAGAGATTTTAGATTCCGCATTCAAACTTTTCCTATTGTAATGTACATTAAATTTTAAAAATGAACGAATAAATAAACGGCTGTATTTATAAATACATAAATTACCAGTTTTAGGATCTACCGTAGTCCAAATAATTATAATAATCACATATATATTTAAATTAATTAAACAAATTATGATGTCAAACCGGGTATGTAGGTAGTATTAGTAGATATTTTCCTAAAAAAAAAACCTAATACTTTTACCTGAAGAAAATAATACACTCACCGAGTATTTTATGTAACTACAAGCTGCAAAAACAATCTCATGTATGCAAGGAGATAACATACATATTACTTATACATTTTCTTCTAAATTAGCTAAATATGGAACATTTTTCTACATAATGTATCAAAGAATTACACTGAGTATATTTAAATATGTTATTTGGTTACTACAGTTGAAATAATGAATTTAAAAGCTCACACGGTGAAAATTTTGTGGCATCTATATACCTTCTTTAAGTGACAACAATTTATTGATAACTAACTAGAATATATGTATTCATATACTAATGAATATATGAATAGTATTTATAACTTTCTGAGGAGATGAGCTGCTCAGATCTTCAATAAAACGAATGTTGTGGAACGTATTTGGATTTAATGACTAAGAGTTTGGCGTACATACATACAATTATGGTGAGGTTGCTCTTCTATGAAACAGAATTATTTTTTATTATAATTATATTTAACTATGATCCATTCACAAGTGTCTCTGGTTAAGGAGACAAGGGTCTTGTGGTTGGCATTTCCTTGATTCCTTCTTCATTTCTCACGTCCATCATTGAGCATAATCTTCCTACTCACACATGCTATAGCGCATATAAATATGGATACCCGCATGCTAATTAGGAAGTAGAAAGATCCACGGGAAGAAAAATATAGATGACGTCAAGCCTATGGGCAGATAAGAAAGTGTTTGACGGAAAATGNTAGGCTTTTATTTCTTTGTAACACACACACACACACACACACACACACACACACAAAAAAGAAACATGAGCGCACATTTAGACGCTCCCACACACACAAACACATAAATACAATTTATTTATTTATTTTCTCTTCAATTGTTTTAATAATTATAAAACAGTTGACAAGTTTAGTTTTGCAGTTATATATTTAAACTTAAAATAATAATAAACTAAAAAATGTATATTTTCGTCATTCAAGAAAATGTCACTATATATATAAATACAAAATAAATAAACATTAAAAAAAAGTCAGTTGAGTAAAAAATTGATGCTACAAATTAAAGTGTTCCTATGAAGTACATCTGCTTGATTTGTGATATGTACCTTCTGCTGTGTAATATCTATGTAGAAAAATAAATAAAGTCTTTTAACAAGATGTGAAATGTTATTTACTGTCTCGTTGACACAGCTAATCACGAACATTGATAAGAGCATCAGTTTATATATGACCGTATCTGTTAAAAGGCGTGTTTTTTTTAGTATAAGGTCTACAGCTGTTAGAAGATGGAGGGAAATGTTAGCGACTGGATCGAGAGGGCAGTTGTAGAGTCTGACCGAAGGCGATGTGCCGCGAAGGTGTCTTCCATTTCTGCAGAGAACGCTGTAGAGAAGGGCGACAACTACTTAAGCAATCTCAAGAGACTAACTTTGGACGTAGTGCTGAACTCTGGTGAGCGACAGACGAGGAAGCTTATTTTCAAGGCCTTCCCTGAGGGCGAAAATAGGGTCTTACTGGCCAAGAAGAGTGGCATATTCGTCAGAGAGATAAGGGTAATTATACTAACACAAACAAATCCTATTCACTTAAAAATACATATAATATTTACTGAAGAAAACGCATACATATTTTACTGTGCAATATATACTTACACTTATCCACAAATGTAAAAGTTGTTATTTATAAGAGAAGGAAAATATGATATTTTATTATTAGATGGGTTTTTTTTATTGTGGTTCGGTCAAGGTGGATCCAAGAAAAATACAAGTTTTAAAAATACACATTTTTAAAATTAGCATTTTTTTTTTTGGATCAACCTTGACCGAACCCAAACAAATAAACATCTAATAATAATATCTATGGTCAAAAAAACTTTCCATTTGATATGATATTTCATGTATTGGTCATTTATATTAGAGGTACCATAGACCTTAATGTATTTATTATAATAGCAAGACGTGTGGTAACGGGCTTACATTAAGCACTAGCTCCTTCCATTCATAAATTATACAGCATAACACCTAAAAGGGTAAGTATTAAATCAATAATGATATTTTTGTTCAATTATATAGTTCAAACTTAAAAAAAAACAAAAAAACATATGATTGTTAAAGGAAAATGTATCCACCTCGATGGTATATTAATTTTTATTACCTAAAAGTAACATAAATAGCACAAAATGATAACCATTGAAATTAAGTCACTTTTGACTCTTAATCTCTAGTTATGATATGGCAGTCTTGATAGGTTTTATTTTCTTTAACATCTAATAAATAGTCTTTCTGACTTAGTGTTCCGAAGTTGAGTATGACAATTTTTTTTTTTTTTTTTTTATATATTGAAGAAAAATGTTTGGTGTGAACTTACGTTATTTTTCATTATCAGAAAGGAAATTTTATGGCCTATCAAATACTTAAATATAAGAAACCAAGTACTCTTCAGTAAAAGTCATGGCAATATATGTGACCTTAAAAGAAAAGTTGTGGATATCGCATGCCCTATTTGTGCCCTGTAATCACAGAACATATCTTCTGCTTATCTTTATGCTTTTTACTGTAAAATATCTCGAGTTTCACAAATAATAACCATAAAATGTACAAAAATGAGGGAACAGCGCATTATATATATATANTAGGCAGTTGACCTTTAAAGAACGAGACTTAACCTTGTAAAGCCGTATTACATTTTAGAGAATCACATTAGCAATAATAATATGTTGCAATGTCATTATAAAATAAACTGTTTATATTATAATTATTAGATTTTTTTGTTGGGGTTCGGTCAAGGTAGATCCAAAAAGTACAAATTAACAAAAATGTATTTTGTTTATTATCTTTCAACGTTTCGGCTTATATTGTAAGCCAACTTCAAGGCTGTCGAAAAACAGTGTGATAAGAATACAAATGAAAGTAAAAATGAAATGAAAATAAATGATTTACAATATTATAATATAGAATTGCCATAATATATTGTGATATCAAATGTATGAATGTAGAAAGTTATGTAAGAGAATTTAAAACATGCAGACAACAACCTATTAAAAAAATCTACCTATCATGAAGACGAGAGGGGACGTTCTGTTCTTAAGTTCACATTTTCATGAGTCAGAGCAAAATATAATTTTTGAGAATGACACCATGGGTGGTGAAAGGGTGGGGGGGAAGGTAAGAGGCGGAAGGTACAAAGGGAAAGCGGCCTGTTTCAAATGGTGCAACTAAAAGAACATAGGGGAAAAAGGAAGGTATTATTGCTGATAAATTAAAATGACATGTTTATTTAGAATGAAAATGGTTTTTAGAATGTTGAAAATATTTGAATTTTGAACATTCTAAATTTGTTATATGTCCGTATCGTCGTTAACTAGATTGTGATGTAAGTTAATGTTAACGGTTTCATATAAAAATCGTTTGTGTTCATAGGGTTCAGTAGAAATAATGGTTATGTTCTCGAAGCCAAATGCGTGTTTTTCATAAAAAACAGTTTAGTGAGGGCAGTTTTTCTTAGTTTCTTCTTTATATCCTTTTTATGATTATTTATTTTACGGAAAATGGGGATTTTTGTTTGACCAATGTAAGAACCATGGAAATAAGGTGTGAAACAAGGAATTTTGTAGAAGACATTAGTTCTGTTAAGAGCTACGGTCAAAAAACTCTCCATTTGAACATATTAATTACTATTCTTTCATCTGTTATCCTAAACTATATTAAAAGATTTACTATTGAAATTTCACCCGTGTATTTAATTTTGTATGTATTTTAAAAAGTTATAATTTATATATTAATGATAATATGTAAGCCATTGTTTGTTAGAGTAAACAGTAAGTTATTTATAAGTTGTTTATTTAGATAAATTATTAAACCTATTATAAAATCTGTAAAAAAAAGTACTGCATTTAAACATTTTTCAAAGAATTTTTTCTGTTCTTCCTGTATAGGAACATATATAATAATTTCCACACTAATACGCATATGTTTGTTGAGAGATGTGAAATTTCTTATTAACAAACCCACTGGGCGGTTTTTCATCTGTTACAACACTTCGCACAGCTAAAAATACTGAGATAAGAAGAGTCAAATGGATGAAGATGATGAGTAACTTTGATGGAGAAACTAATAATCCATATAAAAATGTGTTCCAGCAGGAGATCCAGGTTCGTTCCCTGGCAGGGACAGATAGATTTTTATTCTATTTCCTCGCATTGATTGTTTCTAATAATCCATATTACCACTTTGGATGGGGACCTAAATGACACACTCGATTTATTTTTTTTTTATTTTTCTGAGAGTAACATTTTTTCAAATAATAATATCAGATTAGAAAATATCACCTATCTTTTTTTTTATTCATATCTATTGTGAGATAAATTAATAAGTAATTAAATGGGGTCAAAATCTCTTCCTGAACAAAACCGGTACGTGTTTATTAATTAATGATTAACGTAAGAATGAGTTTATAAATAGTCTGTTATTATTAGTTAGAAAGGATAGTGTAGCTAAGGGGATTTCTTAATTGACATACAATTCTTTAAATTTTTATAATAGAAATAATTTAAAAAAATATTTTCTGAAACACGAACTTCAAAAATATGCATTGAATACCCAAAACTATGCATAAATATTTGATAAAGTTCTAATTTTTGCAAAAATAATTAAAATATAAATTTAATCCGATTCTCCGTTCCATCCGTAGTTTCAGCCGTTAATGAAATCAAATTGCGGTTGGTCGGAAGAAATAAAAAAAATTGGATTCGCTACAGTCATCCATTTTATCTAAATATTTTTTTATAAAATATAGTTCTGAAGATTGGATTATAACATTTTGTGATCTTTAAAATTTGAATAGCTTCAACGAGGGGAATGATAATGAACATTTTTAAATTTATTTTATCTCTTGTTGTTTTAAAACAGATTTTAGACGTTAAGTAATATGCAAAAATCAATTGAAATACTAGATTTGGTAAAAGTATTCGTTTGAATGAGGTAATAGATCACATGTCATATATATATGGCAGATTTTCGATGATCCTGTATTGGGGAATTTATATGCACATATATAAAATTTTAGTATATTCGTCATAAAAATTGTAAAAGAAACTTAATTTGAAATATAATATTATAATATGTATGTTCAATATTTATTAAAATAAACCTATATTAAAAATGTGTTTATATGTGTAATTTCCAGCTTTGGGCGGTCCCTGTTTATTTTATAATGCATACTGAATAAATATCGCAATTTAGGGTTTTCATTTAAAACCCAGAGAATAATTTATTTTGATTGAAGTTAGTTGAGGAAAGAGGGGTGTGCATGGTGAAGATGGGAGGTAAAGTACAATTTCTTTGTGTGTTATTTGTGTTACGAAGCTCTTTATACAATATGAAAGGGGTAAAATGCAATTATCTTCAATATTATTATTATTAATAATTATTTAAATGTTTATTGTGGAAGAAATGTAAAAATGTAACAATAGTAGGTGTGCGCTTCACCTGCTCCCTGAATCAAAACTTATCCTCAAAAGTGGTCATCCCTTATTCTCATGCTCTCTCCGTCTTGTAAATTTTATTTCGTCTCTCCCAATTTTCTAAAACAATCTTCAATGAAACATGGGCAATTTACTCAGCTTACACAGCATCTGCGTGACAAATTTCTCAACTTCTTCTGAATCGGGCTTTTGAAAAATTGAAATTTCTATTCTAGTCTTTTCAAGTCATTAACTTATGTACTTAAAGACTATTTCGTGCAGTAGAAGCCATTTGTCTAATTGCACTTTGGTAAAATTATATCGATTTGAATTTAGAGCAATAATATTTTTAATATTTTTGTCACTTCATTTTTGTATTGATATAATAACTGAGAATATGCTGTTATAAGATGCTGCAATATAAATACTAGTGGAAATTTTATTATTTTATTCTTGTATTAAAACTTATATGTGTTTTGGTTTATTATAATAATAATTGACAATATTTAATAATAATAATTTCTTTTGTTTGATTTAGCCAAAAGGATTCAAAATGGGAAATCGGCAAAAAGGATTAGACTACGAACACTGCAAACTGGTGGTACAGTCTCTGTCGAAGTTCCACGCACTTGGAGCAATTCTCGGGTAGGAGAGATTTTATAAATTCAGAATTTAGAATTTAATTCCCCCTCCCACTCCGCCCACTGGAAGTAGAGATAAAACATATTTAAAGCGCTCAATCTGTCAGAAACCGCCAGAAGGACAAATGAGTATGTCAGATGCTTATAAGAGACTTTGAGATCAAGAAAGTACAGACTTTGTTACATATTACAGGAGTAATTGTTACATATTCAGAGGGCGTTATTTGGGAATCCCGATTGCTCATCATAAGGTACTTTTCTGGCTTGAGGATATATACATATATATATATATATATATATATATATGTGTGTGTGTGTGTGTGTGTGTGTGTAATGTTACTGGAGATATAAACCGGCGTCGCACTCTACTAACACTACAAAATATCGCTTGCAACCATCACACACACATAAAAAAAAATTAAAGCCATTAATATTCGTATATAAATCGTAAAGGTTAGATTATTAATTGAATTGGCTACTGAGGACTCAGCCCTTATGATGTAAGAGGGTATTTTTATTACTCTTTTCAATTAAAAGTATACAATTAAGTATAATTTACTTCCTAATTTCTTTGAAATAAATGATCATTCTAATGTAAAATTTACGAAAATAGGTCACCCAATGACTTCTTTATCTAATGTAAGATAAAAATAGTTCAAACAGAAGAAAATAACTGAAAAAAAGTATTCCATTATAAAAATTAATCAGGATTTAAAAAAAAAAAAAAATTTAAATTTGATAATTACATTATCAATATATGACTTTCTGATTTCTTCTTCTTGTTGGAATGTCATAATTATGACTGAAATTCGAAAAACATTATTAATTGCCCATCTAGTTTCGTCTTTATGATGCGACTTACGGAGCTTACAATATATTACACAATCTATAATGATGAACGTTCCGCTAAGAAGTGCTTTTCAACTTCAATTCACAAGGTATAGCCAGTGGAATATATTTGCCATACCCAATTACTGCATGCAGAATATATATTCTTCTGGCGGCAATGATTTTAAAGTGATTTATTGAGAAAATTTGGTTTACAACTATCGGTGCCTTAAGTAATATTGGAAGTGATTAGGGAGGTTAGAAATGTTGACTCTCTCCCATATCAAAAATTATAGTTTTAACTTCACTTAAATGAACTTCTTTAAAATTAAACTTTAGCAAGTTCCAATGCGATAAATAATTTATTGATGAGAAATTTAATATCAGGACCATAAAATTGTTGTCCAGGTGACAACTCGTAGATGGCCATCTAGGTGATAGCCCTGAAGATGACAATTAAAGGTAATTAAAAATATATTTTTTGATATTGTTTTAATCAACCTTGGCCGACCATCAAATTCTCCACTTTTAATCTCTACTGCTTAATTCTCTCCTTAAGACTTTTATTAATATTTTTAATGAATTCAGATACAAAGGAAATGTAATCCATCATTTGATAAGGTATATATTACGCTAGGATTTTTGAAGCTTAATCTGCTTTCCATCCAGTTAAAAATTGTCCAATGGAATTATAAATAATATTCAAATTCGTATTTCTAGTATCATAAATAAATTTTCAGCCGAATAAATTATTTTAATTTATGTTTCCCATTGTATTGTCAAAAAGAATAATAATAATATTTGTCAATAATCTGATAAGGGAGTATGGATATAACCTTTAGCTCCAATTGAGTGGTAACGGCTTAGCCCAAGAGATCCATTGGGACTCAACAGGTTGAGTCCTACTATTGTCAATCTTTCATCGGGAGGTTAGCTTGCTCAGTGCCATGGTTGCTTAGAATACCGTAGTTTCTTCTATAAGTAATTTCTTGTGATAAAAAAAATCGTTCTAATGCATTGATGTAATATAGTTTTGTTTTTTGTTTTTTTATGTAAAAAGTCATAGTACTTTGACAATGGAGTAAAACTTAAAATATGGCAGCATTAATCGTAAGCACTTATACGGTTACGTGTGACACATCAAGCGAACTTTTCTCCGTAAGATTTTTATGCAACGAACGAGGAATGTGATTTGTGTAAATTAAATAATTGAAGAATAAGATTAAATCCATGACAAATCTATTCAGTAATATTTTTTTTATTAATTAGTTATATCATTTTACACATACTTGTATTTAGATGTCGTAATCTATTGTTGAGTACTTTGTAAATTACAAGTCATATATAGGCACTGGCTACTCATTTACCGCTCCAGAGCTCAGTGGAATGAGACATACGAGCCGAATGGAATTTTACCAACAGAGAGATATTTAGAAGGCTTGCTAGTTCAGTGATAATGCAAAATCCTGCCTCGATGGAATGTTAAAACAAAATGGTTCCCATTATAGAATCACTGAGTGAGGAATTTTGGAAGGTAGCGGTTGAAGAGGAGTATAGACGATGCAGGGACTCATTGTTATTTGTTTCAATATAAAGTAGTTAGAATTTCTCTGTTCTTCATATTTTCTTTCGTTTTCTACATCCCCTGTGATCTACCACCGTAACATCCCTCCTAATCCCAACACGTTTTTTAAGAGGAATCCTGGGAAGTCTCTCCTACCCGTCTGCCAAAAACAATCCCTGGGGTTATTACTAAGTTTAAGCAATCAACCGCTGATAGGTTTTGGCAGCTTCTGGCCTTCTAATTTTGCCAAGCATTATGAGCTGAATTTTCGACAATTTTCGTTAATGTCGCGCGAAACTATCGAAAAATGTAGCGCAGCTCATTATCACACCTCTGGCATGCCGATAGTAGAAGTGGTAGTCTACTTTATTATGAATATTCTATCTGCGCTACGAAATGCTTGTTCTTTCAGGTTGCTTCCTATATGATCCACGCAGTAAATAATTATAATATGATCGAAAAGAGAAATTAGGCCTAAGTGGCAAGAGTAAAGTCTATTACAATTCATTTATTTTTGAATACAGAATTTGTGACATATGAATTTATAACTCTTATAAGTCCTGGGGCATGTAAATGAAGCCATCCTTAGTTTGAATATATTTTCTATTTTTTTAGTTTTATTCAGATGGTGATTTCTCATTGAAATTTTTTCTTCTTCTCTCTAGTAATACAAAACTCAGTCAACCATTCATTAGAGAGCTGCTTTAGTTAACCTAATATTCGTTTCAAGTTATTTAGACTACAAACAATATTTATGATTTTTTTTTTTTTTTTGTCATCGGCCTTTAGTAAATGTCAGGTAATTATATTCTCCCTACAAAAAATCTTCTCTGTGCAATTGCATGGAATTACTAAAATATTTTGAGGTATTACACATAGTATACAAATTAATTCTAGTCCACCACCCAAACGGTAAATCAATAGTTACATTTTATATAATAAAGCTTGCAGAAGGAGGATATCACTTTTTACAAAATACACTGAAACCTACTCTAACAAACAAATAATAGCTTCCACAAAAAAAGTAAAAACTATATCTGAAATTAGCAATAAAGTCGAAACGTCTAATTATCTTTTCTTAAAAAAATGAAAATATCAAATATACTATAAACATACATAGCAGCTATATCAATAGCATAGCTGTAAAAACAATTTCGAAAATATGTTTAAAACTCTCATCAAATAGTCCTCAACTCAATGGAAGTTATGGTCTTTAAATATCTAAAAAAAATTTAAAGGCTGAAGACAAAGGCTACTGTGTTCTAGCTATGGTCTAAAAGATTAGGCTAAGAATGGCTTAGCCAAGGGGTTCCGTCCAGTAATTCCTTGAGATAGCTTGTTCGAGTCTTGCGTTATTTAGTCATAAAATAATAAGAGTGGTTAAAATAAGGTGGTTATCTGAAGATAGCTCTTGCTTATGTGACCCTAAACGCTTTTATAAGTGGAAAATTAAACAGGTGAATTGAGGATAAATTTAACCGAAATCAATATGAAATAACCCCTAAATATTAAATGTTATATTGCGACATTGTAAGATATATTTCTTTTTATTCGATTATTCGAATCTATTAATTTTTCATTTTAAAAGAAACTTATTTCACTTTATTCTAATGACATAATTCCATATGACACAAATATTCGTAAAACTCTAATATAAAACACAATAATGTTGGTAAGCTATATTAGAAATTAAAGGATTTTTATTTTTTTTTAAATTAAACTGAATAACTATTGCGCGCGCGCGCGCACACACACACACACACACACACACACACACACACACACACACACACACACACACACAAAAAAGAAACATGAGCGCACATTTAGACGCTCCCACACACACAAACACATAAATACAATTTATTTATTTATTTTCTCTTCAATTGTTTTAATAATTATAAAACAGTTGACAAGTTTAGTTTTGCAGTTATATATTTAAACTTAAAATAATAATAAACTAAAAAATGTATATTTTCGTCATTCAAGAAAATGTCACTATCAAGAAAACGTATACTTCATCATTTGAATCAATTGAGAAAATAATCTAGTTAATATATCTAAGTTTTATAATGGTGCCATTGGTCACCTTCTCTCTTCATGCGATTGACATTGAATGTCATTTTTACTTTATTGTGATCAAATTACAAAATGTTTTTACTTAACAGAATGTAATAAATAAATAAAAGTTTAGTATAAAAAAAAATATCTGTGTATAATTCCCTATCTACTTTGTATTAAAAATAAATTATAATTTCAGAAAAAATGGGGACCTGAGGATTAAGGATTTCTACCCCGCAGTTTTCAATGATGACTCCAGCACCCTTCCAGATTTGTTTGGGAAAATATTTAAAAGATGTGCTGACAAGATGGAAAACGATTGGAAGGGCGAATGGTAAGTGAAAATATTAGACTTATAAACATCTACATTTTATGTTCACGTAGGCTTCGACGGTCGTCAGATGTATTTACCGTTTCTTCTTCCTGAAGAAGCCATCACTTGATGTGCGAAAGCTCGGCAAATATCAACTTGACACGGTCCAACCCGGAAGAAGAAACGGTAAACACATCTACATTTTATTTAATCAGAGAATTTTAGGAGGTACGCTAATTCAGAATGTAAGTTAAATTAAAAAATATCAAAACGTGATTCATATTTTATGTTTGTGTACCTATATTTTTATTTTTATTTTTTGGAGAACTCCATTTTCTTTTTTTGACTAAAGACAGGACATGATTTACATAAATCCATAGTTTTACAATGTGTACTTTATATTTAATCGCAATTTAGTCTGCATTGTGGCTCAATGCAGGGACCTTAAGATGTATCATGAAGGGCTAACAAAATCAGAGGAAGACATCGTACAAGAATGTAAATAATTTAAGACATCAGAGAGAAAGACAACTGATTAATGACTTACTGAAAGCTTCCCAATCCAAGAGAAGTTTGGATTTGAACTGCTGACTTAAACTAGCAGTATGGGGCGCCGGGGTAGCTCAGGGGATCCGTTCGGGTCTCGCAATCCTGGCACTGCGGGTTCGAAACCAGCCTAGAGTAATCTTTTATTTATTAGCAAAAGCTTGACCTGAGCCATGGATGTTTAGAATGGGATGGTAACCTGTAGATAGCCCCTCCCTCTGTGATCATAAGTGGTTGAAAGGGATGCTAACACTTACATAATAAAAAAATAACAAAAAAACATTCAGTATTTTGGTACCTCATATCTTTATTTATATCATTTATTTCAATAAGTATAGTAATTTAAGAATGAATTTCAGGGTAGAAATTGCTGAAAGAATACGCATTTTAAGTCAAACTATAGATAATCGAATAACTAAAGAATACGAACTTGATGAATCAAAGTTTTTGACATTGAATCATGGCGACTGTTGGACAAATAACATTCTCTTTAGATACGACAAAAATGGAAAACCTGAAGCGTTAAGGTAAGATATATACTATTAAACAGTCTTAAGTAATTGAGGAAAAGTCACTAGTTAGTGTCCTACCAGATTTTTACTTTATCTGATTTTATTTTAAATCTCTATTGGTCACTAAAATAGAAACTGAAAATTTATGTGTTAAATAAACGAATTGTGTGTACGGGAAAAAAAAGAAGACCGACAAGCTGAAAGTACAAGAAAAAAATTATAGTCTTGAAGGGATATTGCTCCAGGCTTCCGTTCAATAAAATAATGACGCTCCTCCCGTTCATAAAATAATTCCTCCAAACAATGTTGGTGCATTGTAAAAACAAAAATAGTATCTCATGCAAGAGCTGCTTAATCAATGCATGTTTTCTACAATAATTAAAGATAAGTCAGAGTAAATGATGAAATTTAATTTTAACTGAAGAGAGCATTTTTATTTATTTATTTATTTATTACATTCTGTTAAATTAAAAGATTTTGTAATATCATCACCACAATGAATTTAAAAAAAAAATTACATTCAATATCAATCACATGAGGAGAGAAGGTGACCAATGACACCACTCTCAATGAGAGAGTATTATAAAATAGACTAATTATAGCAAAAATATTATAATTCTAAATTTTGGTCTCCCTCCAATACCCTAGTGTCACTAGGACATACAGAAATTTTAAAAATCGTAATTTTCTTTTGGTATTTAATCCCACGTAAATTTTAACAGACCTTAGTCCTGGCTGGGACAGTTAGATTTCTTATTCTGTTGCCTTGCACTAAAAATTGAGAAAATTTTAGATATTTATAGTATATATTTTAGTTTAGAATGTAGGATTGGTGATCTGTAAAATTATTTCTAAAGTTTTGTCTTCGGAAAATCTGCTAAAATAGTTCAAATTTGTTAAATTTGGTCATCAAATTATTCAAATAATATGTCAATTGCATATCTACAGTTATTTGCTATAGTAACAGAACTACATTAATGACAATATTTCCTAAGAGGTTGATTAAATAGTGCATAAAAAAATAAGAGGTAAGTTTAGTTTAATTTGCTGTAAAAAAAAACCAAAAAAAAAAACAAAAAAAAACACGTATAATAATTTTGTAGGTCTTAAATAATATAATCTTATTATTTTGACTTTTGAGCATACCAGAATTAGTTCTTTTGCGGTATTTCTTATTTTTTGCAAGTTTTTTGTTTTTTGTTTTTATACTACTTATTTTTAAAGCGCTATTTAAAGGAAATTTGACACTCAAAAATGCAGAATATGAATTAAGATGTGGTTATTACGTAGGTTTAAGTACTATAACGATATACATTAGATATTTATAAAATAGAGTGAAGCATATCTCATGGCTTTCTTCAAATTCTTGAAGACAAGAAAATTTTAAATGTTCTTAATTCAGACATACGACATATAGCCTCCAACTCTTTCTGATAGGCGAAACCACTTGTTTAAATATTTTTCCTGTCGTGATTATGGTCAGCTGTGTCAAATTATGTAGTATGACTAAGTAACTTTCATGATTTCAGGTTCCTAGATTTCCAGTTGGCGCACTACAACACACCCGCTTTCGACCTGAACTATTTCTTCCAGACAAGCATAGAATTGGACACCAGGAACAGGAAGATGGAGTTGATGGAAGACTACCAGAAAAGTCTATCGAGTAATCTAAAACTCTTTGGATATCCAGAAAACGACATACCCACCCTGGATTGCATAAAAGAGCTCATGGAAAACACACGCTTCTATGGATTTTGCTTGGCATTGACTCTCGTACCCATGATGTTAGCACCAAAAGAGAAAGTCAAAACGGACAAGGAGCTTGACGAAATGTCAAAGAAACTCCACGAAAAGGAAGACATGGACTTTGGACATTTCGGAACGGGAGATGAACACTCAAATAATGTAATTAAATATGCCATCAAGGAAGGATTGAAAAATGGAATTATATAACTGAAATAAAATTTAGAAGATCACTTCAGAATTTAATCCTAATTCCACAGAAATTGTAGGATAGATAATTATTCTACTAACTATTTCAACTATGGACACTCAGTCAATGTTACCTTCACAATCCGCAGAGGTCAATGTCCGCCAGTCCTCCTTAATAACGTTCCTCTTCCCTCCTTTTCGACAGTCCGCTACCATGGGTTCTACCTAGACAGTAAACTAACCTGGAAGACTCACTTACAGACAAAGAGACAAGAGCTAAACAGACGCTTTGGACAGCTCTACAGATTGATAAACCACAGGTCCAGATTAACAATAGAAAACAAAATAACTATTTACAAAACATTAATCAGACCCATCGGGACATATGGTTTTGAATTGTGGAGCACAGTGAAGCCATAAAACATTACACGTATCATGGGGTTCCAGTCCAAAGTCCTTCGCACAATCCTCAACACTCCTCCCTACGTATCCAATAAAACCATCCATTCTGACCTGCAAGTACCTTTTGTTTCCGAGCTCATCCCCTCCAGATTTGATAAGTTCCACACAAACATCCAAGGACATCCAAATCCTCTAGTCCTCTCCTTGGCATTCCACGTTCATCCCGACAACCCTCCCCGACGCCTCAAGAGGAGGTGGCCAAGGGACCTCCTACTCCAGTCAGTTTAGTTTAATACCTAGGGAGTGAATGCACTGGCATTTTTCTCCCCCTCTCAATCCCTCCTTGAATCCCTGCCTAGTCTCCTTCTCATCCTAGGATAAGTAGAAGTTAGGTGCCAGATAGTCTATCGCGGGTTAACCTGGGCTCCTCTCTGAGGACGGGTTACGTCCCGGGATAGACGAGCAAGGACTATTATTATGTACCCCATCAAAAAATTAAGTGTAAAAAAATGTACAGAATAATTTTTTTAATAAAGAGTTAATTCAGAATTTAAAAAAAAATTCAAACTATGGACACATGTTTCCTGACCAATAGAAGTTGGATTTATTTTTTTCAAGTAGAAGATTCCTTAATTAATATTTCCATATAAGTAAATGATTTGACATTACTCAATAACAATCCCTTCTTTATACATTTATATTTTATAATAATTCAGAATGATTTGCGTATTTCCTCTAGATTCACTTAATGGGTTTAATAATGACTCGTTAAACTCTACTGCAGCGTCAGGTGGTGATGGACAGAATATAGAAAAATAAAAATTTACATGCAAATCAAATAAAAATACTTTTTACAGGACAAAAATTATTGAGAACTATTATAACAACACTGGCTGTTGAGCAGAAAAATATTCAATAACCGTAATTATTGACTGGATAACTGGATCACGGAAGAATTTTCAGTGTTAGCCGATGGTGACTATTGTCATCTTGGAAACTCTAACCATTTCCTAAAAATGGCCGTGGGTCAGAGAAACCAACTGAAAGCGTGCGAATAACCTAATTATTATTTTTAATGAATTTATTTATATATCAATGCTGACGCTATCGCTGGTATGAAACTTTTGTCAATCATTGAAAGCTTAATAAATTTTCTGAACAAACGAATCACTCTCAAAGAACAGTCAATGGAACTCTTAACATTAGCACTAGTATACATTGCAGTTTTCTTAGATTCATTTTGAATATTAAGAAATATTTTTGATTAAAAAAAAAATATCTTCCAAAAATCCTAGATAAAATGTTTCAAAACTTTATCGCAGTTGTCTCAAAGAGGATTAAGTTGTTATGACTGTATTTAGTTTGACAAATTTTAAAGCCAGGGTGGTTCATGATTTACTTTAGATTGATAAAATCCACAGATCCATATTAGCATTATTATTATCAATTTAATTTGTTGCTGTATTAAATAAAAAATGTAATGTGTAAACTCCAGAAAAGCATCATTAGACTCTTGTAACTGAAAAGAAATAAAAATGTGTTAAAATTAATTGTTTTTGGATATTACCCACCTACTTAAATATCTTTAGAATTAAAATTAGAATATAATTAAAACATAAGGATATTAATACTTTTATTTTAAATGTATTATTAATATTGGTCTTAAAATAAAAGTTTAGTATAAAAA
>KZ807973.1:221376-234480 GCA_000696205.2 Oncopeltus fasciatus
TTTTTTTTTTTGCTGTGTTAGCCTCCCTTGCAACCACTAAGGGTCATTGGAGGGAGGGGCTATCTACAGGTTGCCACCCTTTTTTAAACACCCATGGCTCAGGACAACCTTCTATATTATAAATAAAAGATTGACCTGGGCGGGATTTGAACCCGCGGCGTCAGGATTGCGAGACCCGTACGGATCCCCTGAGCTATCCCGGCGCCCCCTTCATTGGTTTCTGCAAACCATCTTCTGTTGGCGAGCGCTTTCGAACATTGTCCATCTTGGTGGCCAAATACATGTGTTCACTGTCACTGTCTGTATTCAACTGTTAAATACAGACAGTGACAGTGAACACATGTATTCGGCAAGAAGATGGACAATGTCTGAAAGCGCTCGCCAACAGAACGTGGTTTGCAGAAACCAATGAAGACGGATAATAGAAGGTATGACAGAAATGGATAACGTTCAGCATTTTTAGATTTAACTGTTGAAAAATATGTTGAATTAAGAAATATTTCGAAGCCCCTTAATTCATCAGGATTTTTAATTGCATACGTGACAATGAAACTTTTAATTGGTCATTTTTGGCCTTAATTGGAACTTTTAAGGCAAAAGTTCTTAGAAAAATTAAAATTAATTAAAAATTCAATTAACAATGATAAGGGATAAATAATCGCATTTAAAAATATATATATCGTCAAATTTTTTTCATAAAAAATGCTTTCTTTTGCAATTATTCAGCCCGTTAATTAACTCGGTATAAATTAATATTCAATCAATTATAAAACTTTTTAAAATAATGTATGATGTTAAGAAATTACACATTCTAAAAATTATTATATTCAGATTAGCAGATTTACTTTCTTGAAATAGTACTATTCGTGGTGATAAAAAATGATGACGCTTGAAGAAGTTCATCTGATCTTATTGTTAAAGTTTATTTATGAGTTGGCTGGTAGGATTAAACGGTGTGAAATCTGAGAATAGCGATTAGGCAAGTGGTTTGGAGTGAATCGGTCAATTATAGAATGCATGAGGAAATAAGGTCATCAACAAATGGGATATTAAGATAATGGCAGAAGGGGGGGAAGTAAATTTTCTGTATATCTGAAGAGTATATTATCAAAAGGACTGAATTTCTTAAACGTCGGAACGTCGTATTATTTCATTTTAATAAATATTTGTTAATTTCTTCACTCCTGATTTTATTATGTCTTTGTATGTTATTATGTAAATCTTAAGTCAAGATAGAAAAATAATTAATTTTGGCCAGAAACTGAAATAGCTATAAAGATGTAGTCAAATTGAATATTCGTAGAACCATTGCTTTGCACTAATTTGATAACATATGATTCATTTACATATGACCTCTTTTTATCGCTCTTAGCGTGAAGCTGTTATTCAAAGGATTGGGATTAGGATCAGGTTTTAGAGCGATCAACATTATGGTTATTATGCCCTGACTATTGGGGTTTATCTAGGGATAAATCTGTTATCCATTATTTTAAATGTTTTCCGTTTTTTAGTGCTTGTTTACAATATAATATGTAGTACTTGGTGAACAATAAGTTACATTCTTACACACAGACATACACAAATATAGATACAAAACCATTTTAAAAGCAGAAATATAAATTATATAACTTAAAAAGTAAATTAACAATTAAATTTGAAACAATAAACTAACATTTTTAATATTGCAACAATATAATACAATTAGATTTATATAGTGAATACTACAATAAAACATAAAACAAAAACAAACAATAACAACAACAAAATAAAATAAAAAGGGCAAGAAAGGCACTATGCCTATCAATCAACTATTGTTTTTAATTTTTTTTTTTGGGGGGGGGTGTTATTCAAAGGTAGTTTAACTATTTCGGGAAGAGAATGTGCATATCCAATTAACAGCAAGTTTTTGGGCAGTGCCAAGAGAACCAGCAGCTTCCAGTAACTGGAGTACCAACCATTTCGAATCAGTAAAAGGCAATTTGGCGACTGGAAATTCTGGATGAGAATACATAAGGTGAATACATGTGGCTGGAGTACCTGGCACGAAGGCAGTAATCTTTCGGCATAAGAAAAGAAGAGAAAACTTCAGTGGGACGTGAGTTTAGCCAAACGTATGCGTTTGATCCTAATGCTCATGGCGCTGCTGGTTCGAGGCCGGATTTATCGTGATCAAAGTTTGCCTAAAAGCATGGAGTTTAGCATTGGATGACAACCTATTGATCGCTCATCCTCCATGACCATAGGCTGTTTGGTTTGAGTGGGCGGACAAAATAATTTTGGAGCAATGTGACTATGGTGTTTACTAGAATCTACGAAAATATATTTTTGGACTTAAAGATAGTGTTTTATTACCAAATTTTCCAATATTTTGGAATGTGGGGATAATAGATCACTCGTCCAATGAATGAGGTACCATGAGTGGGTTTTCTAGTATAGGAAAATAATGCTACATAGAATATTTCCATAGGAGTGGGAAATTTGGTAGTCTGAAGATTTATTATTTGTTATAAATTGGTTTGGAGTACAACTATTTGAAGACGGACAATAGAAGGTATGATAGTACAACTATTTTCATTAAAAGGAATTAAGGACTGATACTTTACAGTGTATTTCTGTCTTGATCTTTACAATGACTCTGGCAGAGAGTAAGAATCGATAGATGCGTTAATATATCCCTGAGGTGCTAAACAAACACTCCAGCTCTGCTTTTCTTATATGAGACAAAGTATGTATATTGTAGAAACGATGAACGGTAATTATTTATGAATTGGCATAATCGAAATGGCGAGGAGTAAGGAGTACATCCAATAAAATGGGTAAAAACATGAGGGGTTCGGTCGAGGTAGATAAAAAAAAAATACAAATTTTAAATATGTGTATTTTATAAATTATCTGCCAAAGTTTCGGCATACATTGTAAGCCATCTTCAGAGCTATCACAAAGGCGAGAGGGGACGTCGTGTCCCTCACATAATTTTTGACTTGTCATGAAAATGTGATCTTAGGGACACGACGTCCTTTCTCGCTTACAATGCATGCCAAAACGTTGGTAAATCATTTATAAAATACACTTTGTTTGTTTTTTTTTTAATTCTTTTTTTTTTGTATCTACCTTGACCGAACCCCTGTTAATTTTATATACCTTAATTTCATTTATGTCACCTAAGTTCATGAATGTGGAGGGGCTATCTACTTGTAACCACCACAATTTAAAAAAAACAAAACAATGATTTAGGGCAATATTTTTTTCCTTAATAGATTGATACTGGGACAAGGTGTCAATTTGAGGTTTAAAATACAAAGCCAACTCTCTAGAATTTTATTATTTTACAGCAGAATTTTATATTAATGAAAAGATAAACTTCCATCTTCAAGGGGTTGGATTCTTCGTGACCACTAGACTCTGAAAAAAATAATCGAAGGATTTCATATCCTATTCTAAGGGAAATAAAATTCTGACGGAGTTGGACTTTTTTTTTTAATCTTAATACAAATAAATTCATTATTTTATTATTATTGGCCATTAATAAAATAAAATTATTGTCTTCGCAATTTTATACTTATTATTACTTAGAACTTCATATAATTTTTACGGAGAACTTATTAATATTAATAATATCTACTAAGATAAATACCCAAGAACGTTGATTCAACATGAAATCTGTCCAGGGCTCAATTTCGATGAACAATTGAAGAAAATTCGTGAAATCATTTGGGTCACCTTCTACCTCAGCTACTTTGCTAATTGTTTATTTGCATGTCCTCAGTGATGTTTTTGGCTTAAGTGAAATATTTTATGTACGTTGAGTTACTTATATAGCCTAATTGCGTACAATATATACATTCAAAAACTTGTAATTTTTTATGACTTCCACGATAATAAGTAGAGTAAATCTTGGTTACTTTACCTAAAATGTTGTCGATCGAAATTATTACAAAGCCCCTAAACCATTTTTAATCCTTATGTTTTGTCTTACATAGCTCGCACAACACTCTTGCAATGCGGGCTGCGGTATTTTAAGGAATACCAAATGTCTAATAAGCAAATATTACCAGTATTTTTCTTTTTCATTCATGATAATCAGTAACATTAGTTCAATTAATAACACAGGTATCCGTTTCCTTTTTCTGAAGGGGCTTTGTTAAGAAATAGGATAGGCATCGTACAATTTGGATATTTGGCCTTCTAACAAAGTGTAGGTCAAACCATTGAACGTGAGAATTTTTGAGAAGCGTTCGGTAGTGTTAGTGGTGGAAAGAGTGATGTGAAATGTCTCTATAATATCTACTCTTAGTATTAATTTGGTAATGGAGGAGTAGAGGTATAGAAGGCGACCCAAGTTAGTTGGTATAGTTACCAATCAGCTAGAATCTTCCCATTAGTATTATAATTAGAAGAAAATCGAGAAAGTATGCCCTAATCTCTGAATAACTTTATGAAACTCCTATAGAATAGTTACATGTGTTTCGTAAGAGTTTTATAGGTGAATTTACTTACACTTTATTATTTATTATTTTTAAATGTTCAAATGGAGACTTTTTTTAGGGTAGATATTATCATTAGATGATTTTAATTGGGGTTCGGTCAAGGTTGATCCAAAAAAATCAGTCGGCAGGCAAATATTCTTTTAAATAAAAACGCTTTTTTTAATTTGTATTTTTTTTTGTATCTCCCTTGGCCGAATCCCAACTAAAATCATAAATGTAAGACATATTTAAAATCATTAATTTTTCATAACTAAAATAATTATGGAGATATTATGATTAAAAATCTTGTCTAGTTTTCTTTTAAACAACTATTTTACGTTTAATTTTAACCAATAATAAGTTCTGAATTTAGTTTCTCCATTTTAAAATAAGAAGAGACACCTAAAGCTCGAAATTGCATTCTTAATTATTTTATTTGATATGCATTGTCCGTATGGGTTTTGAATGCCTCGTGTAGAGGGTTTGAGTCCCTCTCTGGGTACGTTATTATTGATAAATGAATAAGTGGAAGATTTAGGCAGCCAAATACACGCCTAACTCTTCCACTCTCTTTGAGCCTATGTTAGTTGTAAGAGAAGTCAAAAAGTACAAAGAATGACTTACTAGCACTTTTCAATACAATATGTTGTCCTATTAGCATCTACTCTTCAAAATTTCTTACTTAATTATTAAATTGAATATAATTATAAGAAATACTTATGAAGTTTAATCTTGGTATATTTATATCGCTTATAGCCAATACATTTATTAAGCCATACATCAAGCTAATTGAGCTTAACTTGTTTTTATCCCGTAATTCGCTCATTTAATTGACATAAAAATAAATATACATATTATACTACAGTATTCATTAAGATTTAATAAAAGATACAATACAGTTTCTATAATATCCCATTATTGGCTCCTTCCTTGATCACATACTTCAAGACCTTGATTGAAAAATCATCTGTTCTGTCGAAAATGTCCAAATCTTCAACTTCCTTTTCGTTAAATTTCTTCGAAAGTTCATCTAACTCTTCATTCGTTTGTGCATTGGCACTGGGTGCTAAAAGGAAGGCTGAGGCAATGACACCGTACCAGAAGCCAAAGTATCGTGCGCCGTTGTAGAGTTTCACAATATCTCCAAGGTTTGGTATCTCATTTTCCGGGTAGCCGAAAAGTTTAAGATTTTCTGAAAGGCTTTCCTGGTACTCCTGGACTAGCTCCATCTTCCTGTCCCTGGTATCTAGGTTTGGACTTGATTGAAGGAACATGTGGAGGTCGAATGCTGGACTGTTGTAGTGCGCCAACTGGAAGTCGATGAACCTGAAATCATGGAAGACAGTACAAAAAATCTAAATCTTAACTGAGGCCCAGGGATCTACCCAACAGCATCATAGTTCTCTCCAGCTGACACAGAAGCACTTTGAAAGAAATATTTTGTAAAATATTCGTTTTGTAGAGACAATTTCGCATAAACATTCTTAAAACTAACTTTATACGTTTTGTACAAGAAGATCGATTGTCTTTGGATGTTTACTTTGGGTGTTATGAGAAAAGCCTTTCATTTATTTAAAACAGTGTGCAGAAATTATATAAACAAGAAGCTTCTATAATTCTCATAATGCAGTGGTGTTTAATAACAGAGCATTTGTTAAAGCCAAACTTAATTATACTAATAATAACAAAAGAACTCGAACTACTACTAAAACACATATTCGTTTGCAAGAACCCAATATTTGTTCCGGTTGAAGATTTAATAAATTAAATACTGGTACAAAGTACATAGTACATAGTACTAAAAGTGTTAAAAATTATTTATAATAGAAAAGAGCTATTAAAACGTTATAGTAAAAATAAGATACAGAGATATATTTCAGATCTGACTAATAACAAAATGAGATACGTGGAAATATGAATATTGTCTTGCCCAGTGTGTAAATAAAGTCGTCAAAAAGTAATAACTGTTTTTGTTTTTTTAAATATTTTTGTCAAAGTTGCGCTATACATTATAAGCAATCGCTCGTCGAAAACGTACACTAAGATTAAATTGCAGCTTTGACTTTGGAATGTAAGTATGAAAATATAAATATATGAATGAAGTAAAAATACTACAAAATTAAATACCGTTTTATGCATAAATGTTAAATGTAATGAGAGGATCTAACACAACAATATATAACTAATGTAGGATATAAGGAGTAATATCCTTGAGACACGAGTCTTTTCAGGTTAAGGACGACCGGTAATCAATTGAAAAACCAAAGAAGGTAAGGTATGTAGTTGTCCGTCAGGAGGTCAAAAGATTAAGACCAGGCAAAAGAAGGAATTAAGGTAGGTTCTTACATTAAAGGAAAATGAAATGAATTGTGTCCTGGATGTAATGATCTGGAGTTTTTTCATTGGGTTATGCCCAAAATAAGCAGTGGAAAAGTTATATTTGTCCTGTCGAACACTTGTAGAAGCTGTATTTATTTGTCTCCAGGTGCTTAACGTCACGAAATCAGCGTTTTGTTCACAAAGAATCCAGGATCGAAGCTTGATTAGAAGGAGAGTTTTTTGACCGAAGATATTATTAAACTTCAAAATAAACCTGTCAAACATTTTTCCCAGTTCTAAAGTTACTTATTCCCAATAATACCCTTCCTTTTTTCCTTTGTACTTTTTATTACCCCCTTTTGAAACAGGCCACTCTTCCTTTGTACCTTCCGCCTCTTACCCTCCCCCCACATTTCCACCACCCACGGTGTCTTTTTTCAAAATTACATTTTCCACTCAGTCATGGAAATGTGAACTTAGGGACAAGACGTCCTCTCTCGTCTTCATGAAAGGCAGGTGTGGTACATTACTGTTTTAATTTTTTTTCAATAATTTTTTTAATAAGTTGTTATCGGCTTGTTTTTAAATTCTCCTACATATCTTTCTACATTCATACTTTTGATATCACATTACATTATGGCAAATCAATATTATAATATTGTAAATTATTATTGTATTCTCATGACATTGTATTTCTACAGCCCTGAAGATGGCTTACAATGTAAGCCGAAACGTTGGCAGATAATCATTTAAAAAATACACTTTTTTAAATTTGTATTTTTTTTTTTTTGGATCTACCTTGAAGGAACCCCAACTAAAATAATCTAATAATCTTGATTGGGAGCGTGTGGTGGAGCGGGTAGTATTTCGCTATTCAATGTGTGGTAGCCGAGTACAGAATCATTAATATCGAGACTAATGCTATGTTGATGATATTTGTTTCGTTTTCTTACTGAAATGATTCTTCTTTTCGACATAAGTCAATACTGTTCAATTAATCTCTAGTCATCAAGCTTTACTAACTACACTAGACTTCAGAGAAATTTGTATAGGGACTTTGAGATAGTAATAAGATTGGTATTCGAGTGAAACCCTAAGTCGAGTTACAGAGATTGTATCTTAGTTGTTTTTCTTCTTCCTTTTGTTTTCTTTTTTTAAATTTATAACCTGAATTATAAATTAAGAGGGATTTGAGTGATAGAAGGACAGAAGAAGAAAAGAGAGAAGCGGTAGTGGATTTGGAGAAATAACAGAAGATTAATGTATAAGGCTTTGTATCAACGGACAAAGGCAAAACATTGTTGAGGATTTTAGTGAAGGTTTCTGCACAATTTTAGTGGAAGTGGGAGGGATCATTGCAGCAGGTTTTATTGACATTGATAATAAGGTAATGGTGGTTGGAGGAGTAAATGCTTAGCATGTTTAGTTATCACCTTCTTATCAGTATTGTAATTATAAGCGAATCCAGGACGTTTGTTCTAAACCTAAAATAACTAAGTAAAATCCCTCTAGCAAAACAAACACGCCGAGAACCAACCTACACCAAACTAAAAGTGCCTGGATCTTAAAGGTTATCTAAAATTCACAAACACAGTAATCTACTCCGGCCTTTAGCATTCACCCTCTCCCTATTTCCAATCTCAGCCAGCTTAGCCTTTAAAAACTCCATGAAAATCACTGCTGTATCTCAAAATCTTCATAACCCTTTAAAAATTTTTCTTGGGGTCTCTATTTTCTTGAATTCTACTTCTCTATTTGCAAATGTCCCCAATAATAGTATCATAATAGTTCAGAAACCATTAAACCCCACACATCACTAACTCCTTCGCCATCTTAAATCTTCTACTCTCTGTTACGACTCTGGTGCTTATCCTCCCAATATCACGACTTGCCTCTGGCAATAATCAGTCTCTTGGTTTTTCTAACTTTGCCTCCTCAAAAGTATTCCCAATTGGTTCCTCCACAAATTTTATTATTTACACCATTTACCTGTTAATTTTATTAGTCCCTAACATTTTTTTTGCCGTAAAATTACATACACCCCTAATCCCAGTTTTAGACCTAACTAGACTTATCTCAGAAGGTGACTCATTAGTAAATCACTATGTGTACTATTTATTTATTCTATCTAATTATAATTAACTATTATTTCTGTACCTGGTTCTCTCTAATTCGTTTCTCATTTATTTGTCCTACTATTTTTGCATATTTAAATAACTGCATAAAATATCATTCATTTAAAGGTCTTTTTTACGTTGTTTTCATATTTATATTTTATATTAAATATATTTTATAAAAGTATACTATGCTCTTATTGTTTACTTTATGCCCTGATATCGGCTTTTAATTTTTGCGAAATTCGACCATTGTTTTATATTGATAAAATAATGCCTAATTTAGTTTTGCCGTATTTATTTTACATCCTGGACGAAACCCTCAAGTGATTATTTTCTTAACATACTTTAGAGAGAGAGAGAATTGAACCTCATGTAAAAAAATAAATTAATACATAGAAAGTAGTAGGTATACTTCTAGTGCCCATTTATTTCATTATTATTTTATGGCAGTGAATACCACACAAAGCTTGCTCCCCCCAATTTAAAATAAAACTTCCTTCAAAAACCGTTCACTGTAAAAGATATCGGAGAATAAAGATGGCATACATTGCTTAAAATAATTTAAACTTTTTACCTTAGTGCTTCTGGGTTTCCGTCTTTGCCGTACCGAAAAAGGAAGTTATTTATCCAGCAGTCGCCATGATTTAGTGTCAAAAACTTCGAATCATCGAGTTTGTGTTCTTCGTCGATAAGTTCTTCTATCGATTCGCTTAACTTCCGCAGTCTCTGTGCAAGCTCAATCCTAACAACCAATTACCGTTTTTAAAGTTATTAAACAAAAGCTAATAAGTCAACAAAAAAAAATGTGGTAAAAAAAAAAAAAAGTCAATTTAACGCAATCATGGTGAAAATGATTAATTTGTTCTTACCATTCGCTTTTCCACTCAGTTTCCATTTTATATGCACATTTATTGAGGTTTATCTTTAAAAAGTCAGGAATTTTGTTATTTTGGTCCTGGAAAACTGCAGGAAAGTAATCCTTGATTCTTAAATCTCCATTTTTCCTGAAAAAATATATAATTCCAACCTCCTCAATTTAAATTCAACACAAATTGAAGTATATATTTACAGTATAACAACCTTACGCATATCTCCAACAGCAGGATTTCACATTGATTTCAAAATATAAAAGCAAGATGGATACCTTATGTAAGATATAAAGAAAACCTCTTCTTGGCCGATCATACTATCTTGGCCAAGCAATTCTCAAATCAGAATGTTTTTAAATTCAAATGTTGTGAAAAATAATTATATATTATTGCCAGCCTGGATACTACAACGAGCGAAAAGAAGCATCATTTTAGATAAAATTTAAGATGAAGAAATAAAGTAAAAGCTGTTACTTAAACAGTTAAGAATTTAGGTGTAATGCCATCGTACAATCAAACAAGAAGGTCACACAAAGAAAAGACAATCTTCTAAATTTCTGAAATTGTTTTCTTCAGATATTTTTTTTTCATCTTCTGTTCATATTAAAATCCTCAACCTTTAAATACAAATTTTGAAAATATTTAGAGCCAGGCACACTGGTGAAGTCCAAAATTGCCATCATTTCGCACTCAGGAACTTAATAGGAAATTGAGGAATAACAACCCTCAACATCTGAAATTGTACAAGGGTCAACCAACTAGGGTCAACATCAGTAATATTTCATTTCCTCAGTTCCCATTCATTCAGGCACATTCTGGTAACTAATAGAACAGTACATTTTCTTGACCATAGATCAACTCCCATGAATGAACTCACGCTCTCGAATGGGTTCTGCGGCACCCGAACTCAGACCATTGATGACGGATGGTAGTGGATCAGATTAATATGGTTTTTAATCGAGATTTTTTTAATTTACAGGAATTGCCTATGAGAAATATCAATTCATCTCTAGAAATATACCCACGACCGATGACTACAGTACTGCAAAGGAAACAAAAGTCGTCGTTCTTCAGATATTCATTGAGTCAGTCAGAACTCTGGCGCCACCATCCCGTAGATATCCTGGCCATCAACGAAAAGCAATCTCTACCTGATCACATCCTGATACCAATGAACCTCCACTTTCCCCGCAATCCAAAATTGNAAGAAATCAGTTCATAAATTTTTTTAAAATTATACATGTATATATATATGTATGTATTATTAGCTTTTTTTTTTTTTTTTTTTTTCTGTGTTAGCCTCCCATGCAACCACTTAGGGTCATTGGAGGGAGGGGCTATCTACAGGTTGCCACCCCATTTTAAACACCCGTTCCCATTCATTCAGGCAGATTAATATGGTTTTTATTCGAGATATTTTTTAATTTACAGGAATTGCCTATGAAAAATATCAATTTATCTCTAGAAATATACCCACGATCGATGACTACTGTACTGCAAAGGAGACAAAAGTCGTCGTTCTTCAGATATTCATTGAGTCAGTCAGAACTCTGGCGCCACCATCCCGTAGATATCCTGGCCATCAACGAAAAGCAATCTCTATCTGATCACATCCTGATACCAATGAACCTCCACTTTCCCCACAATCCAGAATTGGGACCCCCAATTAGCAGCATGACTCTTCAGAACTGAAGAATTTTACTCCCTGGAATGAGCAGCTAAGAATAAGTCTCACAGACCTTTCAACACTTACTCCAACGTACTGTTTAAAGTACTCCCTCAGATTGGTTTGCGGGTATTACTTAATGTTCTTAAAGCTTGTTCAGGAACGCCTAAACCTGACTCTCAAACGCACGAACACATTTATATACATTAGCGTATATTTATTTGTGTGTGTGTGTGTGTGTATTTAGGAGCCAGGGATAGGCCGTGACACGGATAATATCGAGTTTCTTTTGAAAATGCTGCTTTAAAGTCTGAATTCGGGGCGCCAGGCTAGCTCAGGGGATCCGTACGGTTCTCGCAATCCTGACTCCGCGAGTTCAAGTCCCGCCCAGGTCAAATTTTTATTTATAACATAGAAGCTTGTCCTGAGCCATGGGTGTTTAAAATAGATAGCCCCTTCCTCCATGACCCTAAGTGGTTGAATGGAAGGAAGGCTAACACGGAAATAAAAAAAAAAAAAAAAAGTCGGAATTATTCAACACGAATTGGTACAGTACTTGGTGACTCAGTAAATTTTCAATGAAATCAGATCGACGGAAGTGGTGAAAACAGAAGTTGGAAAAGCAGTGTGAGTTAGACACGAGAGGAAAACAGGATTTTTCTTGTCCCCCCCCACCACAAAGAAACTTGCCATCACCATCAGGCAGATAGTGAATCATTACCACATGATTGTGCATCCTGCTAATTTGTCAGCTGACACAGGCGGCAGGTACGTATATGAACATGGTCAAAATGACATTGTGTATTAAACAACTTACAGAGAAAATATTAAAAAACCTAAAAGAAATATCTTCATTCAATGAGAACATTTTGGATTTAGGTTATTGGAGGAAGGTAATTTTACTTTATTTACAAGCTAGTTCATCGCTGGTGATTGACGTTTTCAGCCTTCCTTTTTTATTTATTCTTTAAATTATTTTTTAGTATATTGAGGAATGTCTATTAATTCATGTATATCACATTGCAATTCATTTTTGAGATTTGAAAACCTGAGTAATGAATGAAATATTGCAACAGGGTATTCACATTGAATTATTCTATCATAGAAGAACTATTTTTGTATTATGATATCAAATTTATGATCAAATTTTAGAGATCATATTTTCTAATCGTGAAGTATTCAACAATTGATTTTCACATTTTGAGTAATCAGATACGCTAATTGCTTAGCCTACATACACAACAGCAAAAATTATCGAATCAACCTCACCTGAGAACGGCTCCAAGTGCGTGGAATTTCGCCAGAGATCTCATCACTAGCGTCGAGTGTTCGTAATCGAGACCTTTCCGACGGTTTACCATTTTGAATCCTTTTGCCTTAAATTAAATATATTATACTATTACATCTTTGAAATATTTCAGTGCATAACACCATCAAATTTTTAGGAATCTGGTTGTACTAATTGTATCAAAAAACCCTTAATTTCATTTTTACTCTAACAACCACTAAAAAAATATGAATTTATATATATATATATGATGAAAGAAGTTATTGGACACATGAGCTAATTCAATGCTCACTGAGAACCTCTGGTTTTTACTTCCTTGCTTCTGTTCTGACATAGGACTCTTAGTGTGCCCGATGTGTTGTGCGACTTTATATATATA
>KZ807973.1:273161-285235 GCA_000696205.2 Oncopeltus fasciatus
TTTTTTGGATCTACCTTGACCGAATCCCAACAAAGAAACATCAAGTAATTATATTTCATATTGTGTCCAACAATGTCCGACCATAGAAAAAATAGAGTATTCTCATTTAAAAGAAACTTTTTTTTTTTTTCAATTTCAACGAACCTTCAACGTTCTTAGAGTAAAGTAAGTCGAAATTTGGTTCGTTTAAAATATATTTAATGTTATAGGCTACGGGTGAATAATAGTTAAATACAGACATAGGTTAAAGTTAATTTATTACAACAATTCAAAATACCTAATAATCACAGAAACCATTTATATCTACTGCCCTTAAAATAATAAATCAATAAATAGAAAAGATAATTAACAGTTAATTAACATACATGGAAAAATAAATCAAAAGTTCAAAAGGAGAGTTTGTTGACCGTAGATATTATTCTAAGATGATTTTAGTTGGGGTTCGGTCAAGGTAGATCCAAAAAAACACAAATTTCAAAAATGTATTTTTTAATAAAGGATTATCTGTCAACGTTTCGGCTTACATTGTAAGCCATCTTCAGGGCTATCATGAAGATGAAGGAGGACGTCATGTCCCTAAGTTTACATTTCCATTACTGTCCACATTTTCAGTCATGGAAATGTGAACTTAGGGACAGGACGTCCTCTCTCATCTTCATGATAGCCCTGAAGATGGCTTACAATGTAAGCCGAAACGTTAGCAGGTAATCCTTTATTAAAAAATGCATTTTTTAAATTTGTGTTTTTTTGGATCTACCTTGACCGAACCCCAACTAAAATCATCTTAGAAAAATCAAAAGTGTTTATTTGTAATATTGTATGTTAAATATTGTATTTAAATGTGTCTTTCTCTAAAGATATGTTTAAATTTATCCAATTGAGATTACCATTTGCATATTTTGCCAATGAAGATTTGTTTTGCAAGAATATATTCCTAAACATATTCGCTTATGCGGAAACTCAATCTTTAGGTACCCTTTTTCATAAACCACAAGAACTGGGCAGGCTATTTTTTCTTAATTAAAACCTTCCCAGTTCTTAATTTATTCATGCAGTGACGCACAGTTCACTGGACTATCCTGGTCTCCTTGATTTATACATTACTCGATAAAATACTTGAAGAACTGCAATCATACAAAAAAAAAAAAGGAAATAAATTATCATAAACAAGAAAGGGGTGAAGGACACATTGGCTAAAGTACTTAACTGAATAGAGCACAGGATGAGATAAATTTGTGACAAATAGAAGGGCACAGTAACTCAGTTTGAGGGCGGACTTCTATTGGTGATAATGGACCCTATGATATCATTGTAATTCTCTTTATCAACTCTGATAAATATGCTCAACAATTTCAGAGATGATAAAAATAAACACAGCCTTAGAAATGCCCCTAGGGGCACCAGCTTGCTACAAGGATCTGTTTGTGTCCCACAAGTATGACGCAGCAGATTCAAATGGTAAGTAAAAGTAAGTAAGCAAGATAAAAATACAGTAAAGCTAAATAATTTTAAAATAACATACATTAAATTTTCACTAATTATGGCCTACAAACAAGGTTGGAAGTAGGGTTATTGTACAATACAACTTTAAAAAGATAAGTCCAATTTTATTGGTCATTACCTATATTATCCTCCTGAAAAACATATTTATTCATTTAATATCTTGCGAGAATTTTATTAATTAAAGCAGAGCCTGCTACAGGTGGATTAATGTTAAATGATAATTTATAAACATTATTTTTTTTGTTTTTAATCCCACGTAAATTTAAATCAATAACTGCAAAGGATTGAATACAAAATCTAACTGTCCCAGCCAGGGCTCGAACCTGGATCTACTGCTAACCGGGCAAGTGCGGTATCCAATTACGCTACCGGGAGAGCCAGATAACTTATTAAATTCCCAGCGCTAGTGGAACTACAACGGTAGCGTAATTGGAAAACGCGCTTGCCCGGAAAGCAGGAGATCCAGGTTCGAGCCCTGGCTGGGACAGTTAGATTTTTTATTCTATTCCCTTGCATTAATTGATTTAAATAATAATGGTAGTTATAATAAATGTATTACAATTCCTTGATCTGATGATCAATTTCTTATGAAAAAAAATTGTAAAGTCAGTTGGCGACTCCACTGTAAGATTTGCACATGATTTACAAAAACAAAAAAAAAATTATTAATTAAGATAGTATAGTAATTAAAATACAGAATCTATCAAAGTAATATTAAACAACTTATTTAAAACCACATATATAACTATTATAAAATATCATTCAGTAATGAGTAATAATAGTATTGTGGTAGTGACAATATTAATTGTTTCTCAACGTTATTTAAAAACTATTAAATTCCCCGCACTAGTGTCGAGAGTCCAACCTCCGAGGCCGACGAATGTATCGCTTATGCTCGGAGGTTGGACTCTCGACACTAGTGCGGGGAATTTAATAACTTATCAGACTTGTCTCGGTAGCATAAGTGGTAAATGCACCGGCCCGGATAGCAGGGGATCCAGGTTCGAGTCCTGGCTGGGACAGTTAGATTTTTTATTCTGTTCCCTTGCACTAAAAATTATCTAGATTTACGTGGGATTAAAGACCACAAAATAAATAATATTTATCAAGTTATTTAAAAACAATATTTACATACAATATTTTAAAAAACTACAAGACTATTGTAAGTCATTTGAATTTTTCCAACTCCTAAAAATCAGACGAAAATAGCAGAATATATATAAGAGGCTCTCTTTACTCCTCACTGACGAAGGGGGCTAGAAGTCAACCCGAAAATTTTACTCATTGTACTTTTTGTGTGTTTGTGTGTCCACTACACTCATTCTCCCACCTGCCCTTATTTGTTATATACGGGTGTATATATGCAGTCGCGAGTGTTTCATCTTCTACATACCTTTCTTTAGTATTTTTTTTCGTTTTTAGACACAAGAGACCTTTATTCTTAAAGTGCCAATATAAGCTTAGGCAGAACTTTCCTGCACTAAGTTGGCACAAAAAATAAACTCACTTATCTTATAATAATAATTAATTTATAAGTAATTGTACTCAACATAAGGAATTTTAATATATGGAATGAATTTATGTAGCAAAATGTATATAATTATATACCACATCGAACCGGGAGAACAGAAGAGAAGAAGTCGTACTAACCAGACTTAAAATAGGTCACACCAATCTCACCCACGTGCATCTAATCACTAAAGATCAACCGCCAATATGCCCTAAATGTAGCTCTCAAATGAGCGTTCAACATTTCATCGAGGAATGCCCATATTAGGAGTATAGGCTAAAGATCAACCGCCAATATGCCCTAAATGTAGCTCTCAAATGAGCGTTCAACATTTCATCGAGGAATGCCCATATTACACTAATCTATTTGCATGTAAAACCTCCCAAGACAACTGTCGGCATCCCTGGTAAACCATGAATCCAATGTAGCCAAACTTATGTGCATTTTAAGATAAACAGGCTTATATGAAAGAATTTAACCACCCCAATAAAAACATTTAAAAGAATGAATAACAGATTAAAGCCTAGATAAACCCCAACAGTCAGGGCGTAATAACCATGATGTTGATCGCCCTATAACCTGATCCTAATCCTATAGCAAAATGTAAATAATACCCTCATAATACTATTACTATATTATTATATATTTTACAGAACAAAATTTAGAATTTACATACATCATTTGATTGGTTTGACTAACCATTTTTCATTTCCATTTCAATTCAAGCCTTCACGGATCAGCTAATTATAAAATTTAATTTGAAAATTAATTATTTTTTTTACGGAAAGTTAAAAAAAAAAAACCTTTTTTGATTTAATAAGGGGAATTTATTTTATATAAGTGCAAGTCAAGCGTATTTATTCTACTTGTATATTTTTCACCCATTTCCCTAATTCTAGCAGAAGCTGTATATCTGATACATTATAAAGGCTGAATAAACCCAGTTAATTGGTTAGGGGGTATTCACCACCCATATTCTCGTTTGCTACTCGAACATGCATTCTTTTCCTTCGTGGAAATCTTGAAAGCTTTGTACTCTACAGGAAATCAAGTTATTCACAGGAGTAACACGAGAGAAATAAAGAAACATAAATTATATAATTTCCTACGTTATTCCTCTACATATCTCGCCGAACCATAAGCACTGGTAAAGGATAATCTGGACAAATTAAAATATATAAATTAGATAAAATAAAGTCAAAGGTGAAATTTTTCACAATGTGTAAATATAATTTACGGAGGGAACCGGACGTTATAGAAGAAGAAATACGGAAAAAAGGAGCGGTCTCACAAAAGACGAGCGGAAATGACGGACAAGCGTTATGCTACACGTGCATGTTTTGGTTGAGTAGCGATTGACATTTTTACTCTAATAATGTAATTGTTTATTATGGATAGAGTAAGAATATATTTTTAAATAGTTATACAAGAAATAATAATTGGGTTGAGATTATTGTTGCTTAATTAACAGCTATCATTTTTAAAAACCCGCATATTTTTAATACTAACTTCAGTTTCTGAACTCAGCACTCCGTAGACCGAAACTCTTCCTAGAGTTCTTCTAGCCTCCCAAATAATCAAATTCTTCAGCACCTCAGGTTGGTGATCAGAGAGAGGGGGGGGGGGTTAAATCTCCTGAACTTTTGTCTTCATGAATAATAATTTTACTAATGTCAATGATTCCGTTACTGATGATTCATTACTTCTAAACTTGAAAGTATAATTACATCTAGTGCATGAGTATACGTAGTATAATTTTGTAAGAAAATTAATTTTACAATGCTTATGATTCATTCTCTTTTATAAAAAAATAGATATTGACAAGAATTTTAAGAATGAACTAGAATAGTTTTAGGACCCTCTTTCTCTCACTTTTCAAAATAGAAATATCTGATTAATTACTTAAGCTCCTTTCGATGTGTTGCGAAATTACTACTTAATTAAAATAAGAGAACGGGGTAAATGATTGGGATCACCCGATGAACCGATTAAAAAGCATCAATGTTTTTGTTGATGCTAAATAAGATATACGGAACATGTTATATGTAAAATGTAATTTATTGAAATCTATGCTCTGCAAAATTTATACCGTTAACATCTTTTACGGAAGAAGCTTGAGAATGTAACATGTAATATTAATTGGTGTCAAATCTTCCTCTCAAATCAATCTACAGCATGCCATAACTGTATTGTCAAATCAGATTATTGTTTAGTTATATTATCTTATATTCCTCATCGATTAAACATGATGTCATTAATGATGAAAAACTGCTTTGTGCACACAGCTCCTGTGTGACGGAATTTTATTTTTCTTTGTTCATTGGATTCGTCAAAAATTTTACGTGGGGGGGGGGCACATTGTCTACTGCAAGTAAATAATGTACGCTTCCCTTCAGATCGGTGTTGGCGAGATGTTGGCCTCGGCTGCTAAATTGAAGGACATCTTAAATTTCTCTCTTCATATATTTTTTTCTTTCTTTTAGTGGTAGTCATTTTTCATTCCACTTATGTTATTAAGTCAATAAACGTTTTCATGGTTTTTTTTATACTTTTTTTTAGGTGTAGTTAAGAGTTCTTATACAATATATTCTGAATAGTTTTGGAACGTAATTGAAATAACAAAATACTTTCTTATTTTAACTTTTGTTTTATGATACATATAACATAAAGGAAATATATTTATAATATCATATTATTAGTATAATGTTAAATCATAAAACANCATTTAGTCTACGCCGTTTCCTATGTATTACATGTAATCTAGAATAAATAAAGATTAATTCATAACTAAAAATTTTTAAAGTACCATCAGTAAATTAAATTAAATTTACGTGAAGTAAAATTAAAATTTATAAAAAAGAAAATGTATATTTAACAAAATACCTAACATACTTTCGCTTTATATTGATATTTTAAAGCCAAATTTCGCCTTTATTGTCTAACTAAACTTGTCATAAGATGTAAAGTTACAAATACTATACTGACTGTCTTGTAATAGAAACAAATATAAAGGGCTCACCCACGAGTCAGAGACAAAAATAGACTGAAGAATTCCTCTGTTAGCCCGAACATTTCAAATACCAACTTTGCCTAGTATTTTCCGCAGTAAACCAATGTCAATCGATATCTGTTAGGGGTAGAAACTAGTTTCTAGATTTGTCCGTGATATCTACTGTCTATTCAGTTTTAAGTAGTTTTTGGATTGTCCCATATGCTGCTTTTGCATAGTTGGAAGAGAAAAACTTGCTGGGTTAGACGGTTGCGGCAAATATTTAGGGATGTTTAAGTTGTGTATAATTCACCGTTATAATTTTAATTTCCGTCAAGTAAGGGAGAAAAGAGAAGAAACTGTGCTACACAATACAAAATTTTATAATAAATATTTCATAATCTNTACTGACTGTCTTGTAATAGAAACAAATATAAAGGGCTCACCCATGAGTCAGAGACAAAAATAGACTGAAGAATTCCTCTGTTAGCCCGAACATTTCAAATACTATATTTTCCTAGTATTTTCCGCAGTAAACCAATGTCTATCGATGTCTTTTAGGGGTAGAAACTAGTTTCCAGATTTGTTCGTGTTGTAGCAATTGTGATATCTACTCAGTTTTAAGCAGTTTTTGGATTGTCCATATTCTGCTTTTGCATAGTTGGAAGAGCAACACTTGCGTTTTCAATGGGTCTATAATTTTTTCTATATATTTTTATGTAGGAAGCAAATAGACACTTTGGTTCCTTTTTTCAAACCCTTCAATGGATTTATAATTAGTTTAAATCAAATGAGGAAAATTAGGCGTTTTGAAGAAACCAAATTTATAACCGAAATACATTTTTTAGGAGTTCTTTATAGACTCATTAATAAGAAAACAATTCTAACTTTAGAAAATAAACTGATGCTCTACAAAACCTTACTACGACCAATAGAAATCTGGGGTGCCGCCAAGCCTTCCAATATCCAAATAATCCAGTCCTTACAATCCAAAACCCTGAGAATGATTGCAAATGCTCCCCATTACGTATCCAATTTGTCCCTTCACCACGGTCTTAATATCTGTGTTGTTACAGTTGTAAACTACCATTCCATTCTAATCTACTAGCATATACCGTGTCGTCCAACTCCGGCAAATTTGAGAGTGGTGTAATTTGCCACCTCCTCTCCTCTTGCTTAGTTGTTATTTATTTATTTTTAAATATTTTTATAGTAAACAAATANTTATAATTAGTTTAAATCAAATGAAGAAAATTAGGCGTTTTGAAGAAACCAAATTTATAACCGAAATATATTTTTTAGGAGTTCTTTATAGACTCATTAATAAGAAAACAATTCTTACTTTAGAAAATAAACTGACGCTCTACAAAACCTTACTACGGCCAATAGAAATCTGGGGTGCCGCCAAGCCTTCCAATATCCAAAGAATCCAGTGCTTTCAATCCAAAACCCTGAGAACGATTGCAAATGCTCCCTATTACGTATCCAATTTGTCCCTTCACTACGGTCTTAATATCTGTTTTGTTACAGTAGTAAACTACCATTCCATCCTAATCTACTAGCACATACCGTGTCGTCCAACTCCAGCCCCTACATCCCTCCCTTTAGAGACATAGTTTGTATTAAATTTGAGAGTGGTGAAATTTGCCACCTTCTCTCCTCTTGCTTAGTTGTTATTTATTTAGTTTTAAATATTTTTATAGTAAACAAATATAAAAAAAAAAGTTTTTATATGAACGAAAATGTTATAAATAAACAAAAAAAAAAAAGTATATTCNTGGAAAGCATGTTGGAATAATACATGCATGAAAAGTGAAAAATTCTTAAAAGAAAAATAAATCATCGACTCAGTAATGAGCTTTCCGAAAGAGGGTAGGTTATTAAATCTTATCTAGATGCATTTTCAGTATGCTTCTTTTCCATCCTCTCTCGGGTTTTTTCTTATAAATTTCATAGTTTCCAAGCACAAAGAAATTACTATGTCCATCCACATAATAACTATTCGCATTAACAATACAATACACCCCACCATGACTAAAAAATTCTTCTTGAAAATATCTTTCCGCTTCTAATATTATCTCCCTGGCGTTAATGACCAAAGTTTGTCACGCCATTGAAAAAAAAAAAGAAAATAAATAAATAAAATATAAAATGTTTGTAGCGAACATAGTGGCTAGGGATGTAGGGTACAGGAGGAGCAGGTTATTCGGGAGGCACAAAGGTGGTGAGAGGCCGATAAGTAACAATGGCCGGACAGTTTCTCGGCGAAAAGGCGGCCTAAGATATCTGATTACGACAAGGCGTCTAAAGATATCCGATATCTGATTAAGATTATTGATTACGGCGTTCACCTCTAAGCTCCCTGTGTCATCCTCCGTACGCCTCAGGGGTGTTATTCCACAATTATCTGGATACAATGATTACGTCAACTCCTCCCTCTCCTGTCACTCTATGAAGTCTTCTGTAATCCTATCAAATCAAAATCAGGCGAGGAGACGATTTCGACTGCCCATCGTCCAGAGCCGTATTCCCGGATAAATATATCATTATAATATCTTCATACAAAGAATGTATCTAGAGGCCTGAAACATTTTCGCATTTACGTTTCTTAGATCAGATTAGTTGTGGTATTACCTTTTAGCTCAGGCTTAATGAACTTATTGATTACCAATCTTGAAATAAAACGTTTTCTTTAAAACTTTTAAATTAACATTAAATTTAACTATCGTTCAATTTAATAATTTTTAATATCATAAAATAATGTTCACGTAGGCTTCGACGGTCGTCAGATCCATTTACCGTTTCTTCTTCCGGGTTGGACCGTGTCAAATTGTTGTTATTTGCCGAGCTTTCGCACATCATGTGATGGCTTCTTCAGGGCTGCAAAGTGAATGAGAGTTGTAAAAGGAATTTGTTGACAGCCGTACACTCTACAGAGAATTGTATTTGAAATATAATACGCAAGAGATCAAATATAGTCCTAACAATGGCAGTTAACGAAAATCATATTCTATGAGTCGATCCAGCACCATTTTTACATAAAAAATATAAGAAAATTTTACAACTCTCATTCACTTTTCATCCCTGAAGAAGCCATCACATGATGTTTGAAAGCTCGGCAAATAACAACAATTTGACACGGTCCAACCCGGAAGAAGAAATGGTAAATCATAAAATAAATTAAAAACTAAAGATCACATAATTAATAAGTGTTTGCAATTTTTAAAGGAACTTAGAAAGACAAAGGAAAAATAGCAGAAAAGTAGGATTAGGGTGAAAAAAGGGTTTACTGAGCCAACAGATAAGATAGGCTAATCTAATAATCTACTCTGATTGTAAGTGTAGCTTCGGCTCCAAGTTGATTACATTCATACTCGTGTGGGAAGGTCTTCATGTATAGTGCTCCTATCTAGACAATGAGAGCTCGCAGGATCGAAACTAATTAGAAGGGGGTTGAGGGAACATTCCTCCCACAGGAACAAGATAAACAGACCGCCCACCGAAAACCGACCCCTCGACATACCGTTTCGTCTAATATTGATAGCTAAAAACAGTCGAAGGAAAGTTGGGCTTGAGGCAGCCCAAAACTTAAAATATTAATGTCTTCGTTATCGTCACGAAAAAATGTGTAGCATAAAATATTTCAAAGTTGTAATTTCACAATAATTCAATAATAATTTTTAAAAAACAGACCAAGACAGATATTTAATAGGGATGTAATTCCTGACGTTGTCTGGGTCTTTTATTATTAAAATATTGATACCAAAATCGGTATTAAGACTCTTTATACTATATTATATTATNAAAATTTATAATTATTTGTTAAAGTATAACGTGTAAAAATTAACCTAGGTTCTGGGGCTTTTGAATGGAACTATTGGTCTTAAAACACTCAGCCGTTAATAGTTGACTTTAATATTCTTATTAGCCACTTTAAAATGAAATATGGGAAATATAATTAGTTCACGTAGGCTTCCACGGTCCTCTGACATATTTACCAATACTTCTTTCGGATTCAACCATGTCTTGGAGTTTTTAGGTTCCAAGCTTTCGCAAATCGTGTGATGGCTTCTTCAGGGTTTAATGGAGAATGAGAGCGTCGCTAGGTGCAGGTACAGGGGACCTAGCGACGTACTCATTCTCCATTCAGCCCTGAAGAAGCCATCACACGATGTGCGAAAGCTTGGCACCTAAAAACTCCAAGACACGGTTGAACCCGGAATAAGTATTGATAAATAAACATACTTAGGTTACGCAGCTCTTGCGTGTCGGATATTTTTTATGTAAAAATGGTTCTGAATCGACCCATAGAATATGATTTTCATTAACTGCCATAGTTGGGACTATATTTGATCTTTTGCGTATTATATTTCTAATACAATTTTATGTATAGCGTACGGCTGGGAACAAACTCACACCCTCTACCGACCTAGAAGGATCGAGGGCTTTCTGTGTCAATATTTCTTCCGGGCTATTGGGCCCCGACTCCCGTCTCTAGACGGAAACCACTGGCTCTCTTCTGGCCGGACCCCAGCCAGCCTTGAACAGCATCGGGCCACGTGGGTGTCCCCTTCTCTGCCAGCAGAGCTCAGTGCTCCTCCGACTGCAGACGAGCTCACTCGGTGCTCCCTAGTCGAGGTAGGTCGTAGTCTTTACGCTGCTACAAGAACAATGTACACTACAGCTCCGCCCACACTCCATTGGTGGAGCTGAAAATGGTCCATGCATTGTCTATGAGCGCTCTAGCGTCTAACATCCTTTAAATAATTTGATTTAATTCGATATTTCAGCTTTTTATATTTTTATTTCTCCCTGCAAATTATTAGCGAATGAGTTCGTTTTGGCTAAAGAGGAATATGTAGAAGGAAAACGGGAATTCAGAGGATAACTAAAATTTAAATCCTTAAATATCTTTGTTAACATTAGAAGTTCTTCGTTAATATTTTTTTTTAATTTAGAACAAAATAGTTCTAATATTATAATAGAAAAAAAAAGTAATTTATCAGATTTTTACTGCATGCCATTTAAGAATATATTTATTTTCGTTGGGTGGACACTTTTATTCTTTAAATAAGAAATAAAATTCAGTATTTAGGCTTTCATTTGCAAACTTTTAAAATAATTCATTTTTGGTTCACTTCAGATAAGGTTATCAAAGAAACACCTACATTTGACATCTTCGTTTTATATGAGTTACGATGGAGTTTGTAAGTAAAAATAGATGATATATTTTATTTTTCTAACGTTATCATTAAATAAAAGTTTCACGAAAACATATATTAAGGAAGACATTAATTAATTTTATCCAATAGTTAAATATTTCTTTCACTCATCTTTCAATGCCAGGATTAGTGGTCATTCCTATTAAGAAGATTATTCTTTCTGGCTTATAATATGTAATTCGTCATAATTCGTCACTCTTTTTATCATGTCCATCTTATTAGTATGTTTACTTCGATAATGAATAAAAGCACTGGAGTAAAAACCAGAATCATATCCGCCTTCCTCTGAGTTTAGTGATTTACTCTTCCTCGTCACGTGAGCTCCGAAAATGCTTGAACACTTATTAAGTGTTTATTTATTCAAGTCTTGGAACTGCATGATGGACGACCTCCATCGTCCTCCTAGGAGGTTGGGCACAACTAGTACTGACCGAATATATCTCATTGATTTTATTTATGTAAAAAAAAAAAAATAAACGAATCTTTGAGAATAATTTGAAGCTTTTAAATTGTTATAGTTTGTTTTAATATTTTCTCTAAAACCCCTGAAGAAAATTAATAATATTTTTAGATACTTTTTAAATATTTAATAAAAAAATATAGCGAATTATATTTCAACGACAAAATATTAATGTCTTCGTTATCGTCACGAAAAAATGTGTAGCATAAAATATTTCAAAGTTGTAATTTCACAATAATTCAATAATAATTTTTAAAAAACAGACCAAGACAGATATTTAATAGGGATGTAATTCCTGACGTTGTCTGGGTCTTTTATTATTAAAATATTGATACCAAAATCGGTATTAAGACTCTTTATACTATATTATATTATTATATATTATATTAT
>KZ807974.1:40441-50811 GCA_000696205.2 Oncopeltus fasciatus
TTTTTTTTTTTAATATGTACATTTTTTACTCACTCTGAATTTAGCCAATTAGTCAAATTAGCCAATTTAAAGAATATAGTCAAATGGACGCCAGAATTTAGACTAAAATTTCAGAATTGTTAGTAATAATAATTCATTAAAACCAAATATTAAAATTTTTTATTTATAATATATAATCAAAAAATGATATTTTATATTTATAACCTATTTTAAAACTTATTGTATTTATGAAATGTTTATAACATAAGCATTATGTAAAAACCTTAGTATATCCGACCCCAACCCATGTTTGACTATGTCACTATGACGTGTATAAATCGATAGGATTTTTTTTTGTTATTGTACCCCCACTTAAAAAAAAAAAATTATTGGAGGCAATGTTAGGTCACTTAAAATATCAAGACAAAATGTTTGGCTATATTAAAGTATAAAAAAATTATATTTAAAGCCTTAATATATATATACATAAAACAAAGGTTGACCTAAGAGATTTTAAGGCTTTAAATGAAGCCGAAAATGTCCAAAATTGAAGTTAAAAATTTTTTTTTTTTAATTTTTAGGAAACGTTAAGTTTAAAATTATGTTTTATTTATAGCCTTTCTTTCCTTTTTTTAAACCTTTCAATAATGAACACTAGGGCTGTACTTTCCCTTATAACTATTTGTTCGTGTCGGGTTAAATGAAGCTTCCATCTCCTTTCTCTGCCTCCACCCCCCTCCCCTACCGACAGATCCTTAAAGAAAGGCAACCTTTAAAAGTGGGCGAGAACGAGGAGGAGGAGAAGGGCCTGGGAGGGGGTGGGGATAGAGATCGGACAAAAAATAAATTGGATCGTGAACACAAAAGGAAGTCTATCCAGGAGATAGTAGAACTTTGCAAAACTAGAGATAGAATTTAATTAGGGGAGGAAAGATAAAAGGTGGCTCCCTCCCTAGGGGTAGTATTTTGTGGGAGTGTTTCTCTTTAATTGACCTTTGTTTCGTGGTTGTGTCGCAGAAAAACTTGCTACAATCCGAAGTGTGTGAAAATCTGATCCATCTAAATATCAACAGTCAATAAATTGCCATCGGCGTAAACTTCTTTAACTTTCGGTCGAACCCTTATCTGACTCAGCTAGTCTTCGAAAAATCAGTACGGTAGATAATGCTTTAATAGATAAATATTTCGTTATAATGGGAACAGTTGGAGGAATAAGGAAAAAAATTTCAAATTCTTTATATTTTATTTATGCGACTGGCTACTGTAGCACATGTAAGCGATCATAAATGGGATTGCCAGGAGAAACATGATTTGTACCTATGTTAATTGAATATTTTTTAATGTGAATTTTAAAAATCTCTAATCTCCGGTCGGATATCGACAGTTTTTTGTTCTATTTTTTTTTTAATATATATATATGTGTTAGCCTCCCTCTCAACCATTTAGGGCCATGGAGGGAGGGGGCTATCAACAGGTTTCATTCCCATTTTAAACACTCATGTTTTTATTAATCGATAAAAGATTGCTCTGGGCGGGATTTGAACCCGAAGCATCAGGATTGCGAGACCCGAACGGATCCCATGAGCTACCCTGGTACCGCTAGCTACCTTTGATTTAAACCATAGCCAGCATTGCAATTATCAAATTTTTAATGGAGTGCTTATTAGAATATACAATTTTTAACAAACCAATTGATCCAATAATACAGCTTTTCTTCTTTAACTTTTATTTGTTTATTACATTTTGTCAAATAAAAACATTTTGTAATTTCATGACAATGAAAAGTAAAAGCCATTTTTTTTTAAATGTCATATTCAATATCAATCACATGAGGAGAGAAGGTGACCAATGACACCACACTCTCAAAATATTTACAGACTATGTCCCCAGGAGGTCACGGGACCATCTTCGTTTGAGTCGACGGGGAGGGTTGTAGGGGTTGTAGTTGGAAGACAAGGTCTGTGCTAGTGGATTAGGATGGTATAATAATAAAGCTAGGTTAGTTCTCTTTGAGAACTCCAGCAAATTTCACATTTATTCTCCACTGAGGTAGAAGAAATACTCCCCTGTTCTCTCTTTCTCTTTAGTTGGAAAGGAATACACTTCTACATAGAGAAGAAAACAAACAGCCTCTGTGATGATATTACAAAAAAAAATTCCAATATTGCACTGAATAAATTTGTCTGCAGTTGCTGATAACAAGTCAATTTGACAGAATTATTCCAAGGTCATGATGATTTAAGATACAATTGCAGGAACCCTCCCAATATATTTCAAATTTACCCTCCTCTAAAAAAAAAGTACCACATCTGTATTCTCTCTCGTTTGTTGAAAAAGAAAACACTGTTATTAAGAGACAATTGCAAACTATAGTTATGGTAATATGAGAAAAATCGAAGATTGACCTGAACATGTTTGTTTGCAGCGGATAACAAGTCAAATTGATGAAAATATTTGAAAAGCCTTATTATTATTCAAACCTTACTATTCTTATGCTCCTTAAAGGACAGGGAATATTAAATCATACCCCCCCCCCCCCGATATGTTCGCGATGAATTTCGGTTCTGAAAATGCCCTGTCTAGCAGGTGAAATTTGTATTTCTCTTCCATAAATATGTATTCAATTTGTTTGGAAATGTAGTCGGAATGCATTTACGCTTACCAACCCAGTCAGTCAGCTGAGGACAAGAAAGCTCAGTCTGAGCGACAGATGCGAGTGCCATCTACCTGCTGTAAACCCTAACTAACTCTAACAGAGGTAGCACTAATATAACCTTCCTAATAATAACTGTGACACCAATATGCAATTTATAATAGCCAATGGAAAAGATTATTTTTAAATTCTTTTCCAATACCAACCATTTTCCTAAAAAACTTAGAATTTTTCATTTTATTGCTATCCTTTCCTTATCGAAAAGTACAACTTTGTGAATTGAAATACATATTCGCTTTTGTACTTGGCTCTTACTGAAGACTATTTACCCCTATTTCTTGGAGGTTTCAGAACGTAAGTCTACTCAAGAGAGATACGAATGCAGTAGATAAAATATTCCTGTTTTTTGTACTCCAAGGATGTGAGTCTAGAATATAATTTTTTTTTTTTTTTATATAAATTTTTTTATATTAAATATGAGAGTTAAGTTTATTATCAGCGAGACACAAACTAAACACTAATGTTGCAAGACTGAGAAGAATTGATACATTCAGCAATAAGCACAAAAATGTCCACAAATTGAATGCATTAAACCTAAATTAATAACCTTAACATAATGATAAGTTGGTGGACCATCATCATGATGAACAAGAGTACCATCATCATCGGTACTGTCCTCGTCTCATTCATAAAAACTCCATAATGTAACTGCTGCGTAAACTAAGTGAATTCTACAATATTGTATTTGATGGATATTTTTATTTGAACCTTTTGTGTCATGTAATCCCCTAAAGAATATATCTTTTGCAAAGTAATCACCATCCAGACCGTCGTAGTTGAATATTTGTATTTAAAATTTCTATGTTATGTAAAACATTTAGTTTATCAATTAAAAAATATATGATGAATTTCTTTACTCTGAGATAACTACATGAAAAGATCTTTTCATACTCACGCTTGACATTTAAGATTTTACCAATCGTCCGTTCCAACTAACTCAGCCTGTCTTTTTTTATTTAAAAGCAATATGCCAAATTTCATTAAGAATAACAATTAATTGCAACGTCTTCGCCATAAAATTACATTTAATGTTCTAGTAAACCCCCACTTCTAACTCCTATTCCGCTCTGTATAACTTCTAAAATATATTTTTTTAAATAAAAATAACTGTATTTTATTCTAAACAATAATTTACTCCCGTCATACAAAAAATCTTTTTGCATTTTTACTGGTCATTTTCGATAATACCCCTCTCTTACTCACCCGATTAAATCGAACTAATTTTTTTTTTTTTTAATTAACATTAAGAAAAACAAGCGAATGTAATAACAGAGGGATATTATCTAAAATTGGTCTTCTATTAGTCTTTGCTAGTATTTGATTATTTTTATTTTATTTGTTAGACCTTTATATCATGCTAAAAAAATTTCAATTTGAATCTTCGTATATTTTTAGTTATCAACTCTGCTTTGCACAGTGTTTGATGATCTCTACACTTTGGTACTTCTGACTCAATTCAAGGCACTGTAATATAAATTTCATCAATGTCTAGATACATTCTTATTGCTTTTGTCTACTTCCCACCTAACTACAACATATTTCAATTAACTCTTTGAGCCCCTTGCCATCTTTTTCCTGTTTGGGTTCATTTTAACGCAAAATGCTGCAGTGAGACTCAAGATTGTCTTACTTTATTAATTTCCGTAATACACTAATCTCTATTGGTCAAATTATAAATATTGTATCCCTGACAATAAATTCTTTATACCTGTCAATTATTAAGACCTATCAATCCCTTAGTTTCCCCCATTAAAGACCTTATATCACTTGTGTTTTTTTCTTAAACCCATTTATAAATGGCTCTTCCTGTAACCTTAATGTTTCAATAGAATTGAATAATTTTCAGCGACAAATAAATTCCTTTATCATTTTCAATACCTCTTATATAACTTATTAGAGCATTGATTAAATTCTCTGCTGCTATCAAACTGTCGTGAAGCGTTATTTAGCTATTCCATTTAACCCCTAAACTACCAAACCACCACTCCTATAATATATTCTTACTTTAAAATCTTGATCGGCAATCTCTTAGCAGAAATTTCGACATCCATTAGATTTCGTTAACAGAAATAGAAAAAAAAATGTTTTAATCCTAATCTTTTAACCATTTTGGCTTCTGACAAATATCTCTCTCCCACCAACATACATAAGACTCTCAAACACCATATGAATTTTTCCAAACCTCTTTGCTTTGTTGATTATTCTAGAACATTCTCAGAACAAGAAAAAGCTGAAATGCTTGCCAGACATCAACGAAATACCTTTACTATTCACCTAGACTCTGATAACGAATCTCATGAGTCATATTTGACAAATATTTTGAATAACCTCTTCCACCATAATCTGTAGTTGAATCTTTTATTAGCCATCTGCTTAAGAGGGAGATTAATTATTTCATTAGTTTCACAAATTTTCATAACCACTCTCCAGAAAGAAAAGGCAAGACCTAAGCTAAAGAGACAAAAGGGACAATTATATTGACTTATTGGTATTCAATCAAAACCAACAGCACAAAACAAACAAACGATTAAGATATAATACTTAAAACAATTGGATTTACAAAAAAGAACTGTTCAACTCTTCTTATATTCAACGTATCCATTCCTCCCAGTTAAAACTCCTCAGAACCATTTCCAGCTGAACGCTTTACAATACTCCAAACCAACTTAATCCAAAATCAAGTTCCAACCTGTTTCATCGAAGTCCATAACAAACTCTCGAGACATCCTGGCCATTTCATTTCTTCCCCGAACCGATCCTGATGGAGAGATGGATTTTCAGAAGTTATGGCACAGACCGATTCCTCCCCAATGTAATTTGTTTTTAAATAAGCAGAGCATTGTCCGTTTGCTTGATTACAATATTGATTCATGATTAAAGAATTTGAATTTGTGAATTATTGGAAAAATAAATAAAAAGTATTAGGTTGAATTACGAAGATGTTTGTTAGAAGAAAAAATTGAATTTATAAACATTCATGTTTCATATTATTTTTCCGCTAAACACCAAGTAAGGAATACATTTATGAATCTAACTGTTAAGATTTAAAAGTAATCACTTTCCGAAAGTCAACAGCCAGGCATTGCGATTCTACATTTTTCTCTCATTGCCTTCTCCTAATTATAATATCAAATTTATCTTATTAATCCTAAGATGATTTTAGTTGGGGTTCGGTCGAGGTAGATCCAAAAAAATTAAATTTTTAATTTGTGTTTTTTTGGATCTACCTCGACCGAACCCCAACTAAAATCATCTTAGAATAATATCTACGGTCAACAAACTCTCATTTTGAATATCTATGTTGAGTTTAATTCCTCTACACTAAATATTACGCTCACAACTCCATTAAAAAAAAAAAAAAAATTAATATTTTTTTTAAAGGCAAGAAACAATTAGAGTTATGTCGTTTCTTAAAAATCAAATACAAATACCTGTTATTTTGAAAGTTAAAATATTCACATGTCGAACTAGTTAAGGAACGAAAGTCATTCTTAGCTGTTCAGAGGCAATTCAATGACAATGATGTAGGACGATACCTCAGTCCATTGTAAATTATAATGGTTAATTATGTAATACTTGTAAATAGGCATATTACATCATGCTAACTATATACTTCAATATTGTGACTACACTCGCAATTATTTTATAATTTAACTCCATGTAAAAATGTATATTATGAATATTTCAATAAATTAAGACAGTAAAATAATAGTTTATTGTAACCTAAAATGAAGGTATAAATAAAACTAAATATTACAGGATATTAAGTTCACAAAAAAAAAATAAATAAAAACTTTTGAATAAAAAAGTCTGTCACGCAGGAGCTGCAAAAACTAAGCAATTCTTCAGCATTTGTTGATGAATATTTTTATTTGTACATGAAGAGTCCCCTCTAGTCTCTAAGAAATTTTTCACTTTATTATTTAAGTTCATATATTTCATTATTAGGCAACTTAACGGAAACATAGTACGTTATAGACCAGGCTTAATAAGCTGTATGGACCATTAATAATTGTTATAAATATTATATTTGTTGTGGTATTTAATCCCACATTAATTTTATTTAATAAATGCAAGGGAATAGATTAAAAAATCTGTCTCAGCCAGGACTCGAACCTGGATCTCCTGCTATCCGGGCTGGCGTGCTAGCTGATTACACCACCGAGACTCGCCAGATAACTCATTAAATTCCCATACGCCAGTTCGAGTCCTGGCTGAGACAGTTAGATTTTTTATACTATTCCTTTGCATATATTGTATTAATAATTATTTGTCTATTCCAAAAACAGATGGATAAAATTTGATACATTATATATTTAAAAAAAATGATACAGTGAATAAAAATACTAGCTAAATAAGAAGCTCTCCTATTTAGTTATTAATAAAATTAATTGGTTTCGTAAACTGACATACTCGCCCATATGGTTCATCATGGGAGGAGACTAACCTTCTTCAGAGGTAGCCAACACCCACATTCCAAACCCGTTTCAAAGCGCGCGCTTGTGTGTGTGTCGACAATCCAAAGTGTTTCATAACATAATTAATTTATTTTATTACTGCACTAATAAAATTAATGGCTTTTGTGAAATATTATTAAAAAATTGGGGAGACCAGAGTAAACGTTGGTTTAATGATATATTCACATTTATGTTATTATCTAATATTTATGTTATCATGTACCCTAACTGACCGGTAAAATAACCACTAGGCTTGGCTTTAGACAGACAAAGAAGGAAGAGTGGGGAAAGCGGTCACCCATCATTCTTGTATTTGGAAATTTCTTCCTCAACAGAATTATATTGGGCAAAATCGTTCAAAAATCACATTTTAACCCCATCCAGATTTAGATAAAAATTAAGATATTACGATTATAAATTGTAATCTCTCTTAACCTCCTTTCCTCTTATCTGATTTCAACCAAAAATAAATTTTTTAAAGGGTTTACAATGAATGTTGTATATATATTATATAAACACGAAGGCCCTCCAACATTTGATAGAATAGATTTCATTATATGCCTTTTTTTTTTCTTTTTTTCTTTATTATTCAGAAGTCATGACATACCATTGTAAATAGCGTAATTTATGGGAAATGTGCTAAAAAGCAGAAAAATTACGGTTCACCAATCGATTTTTTTTTATTGGTATTGAAACCATAATATAATATTCTAAGACAATATGAAATATGCAAATTTATATTAAAACTAAATAATAGCTGAACAAGAAACCGATGTCTGCTGTACATATAACCATTTCAAGCACACCGCAATACATTCAAGTAAGGCAGTCATGTTTTCTTTTTTATTGAAATAAATATTGTAACATACTGCTATTGGGGACACCCCTAGTGTAGTGGTTAGCGTTCGTAGGGGTCTTGAGGTCAAACAAACGGCTTTTCACCCCGTTCTCTTCTGAACTGCTAGCTCTAAAGTCTTTACCAGGCTACAGTACAGTCGGAGGGCTAGTGTAACAGGGGGTGATTGATAACTAATCCCGCCTAACGAGCAATGGTGTCACGACACAGGCTTTGTGGCTCTGTATGAGAAGCGCGGAATGACGAGATCCGTTAGCCTACTGGCGACAATACAAGGGGGTATGGTAAACACATATAGAAAATCACTGGTTCTATAAGGTTGGGGAGATGTTGGGAACGGGACCGATCACTTTTCACTCATGGAAAAACTACCCTAGCGTGTAACTAACTGTGTACTAGGGGGTAAAAGGCAAGTTCTCTGAGGTCGACCAAACTAATAATCATTCAGGTAAATAATCTAAAAGGTTATTTTCACTACCAAAGAATATAGAACTATCATATCTTCTATTATCCGTCTTCATTGGTTTCTGCAAACCATACTCCGTTGGTGAGCGCTTTCGGACATTGTCCATCTTCTTGGCCGAATACAAGTGTATTCAACTGCTTACAGACAGTGACAGTGAGCACATGAATTCGGCCAAGAAGATAGGCAATGTCCGAAAGCGCTCGCCAACGGAGATGGTTCGCAGAAACCAATGAAGACGGATAATAGAAGGTATGATAATAATCATTCTGCTATTATAATCATTATGCTACGACTAAATTAATTCATTTATTTTTTAAAGCAGCGGTGTAAATATAAAATTTTATAGTGGCACTAATAAAAGACGGTTTCCAGAAATGAACCTCATTCCTATTCAGGAATATTATTATCATTATTTTATTTTAAAATATCATTATTGTTAAAGATTAGTACACAGAGACACACATGCACGCGCAAACTCATAACCAATACAATGTTATTTCGGGTATTGACTGACATATATATTATTCTCATAATTATTAGTTATTTACTTTTTATTTAGAGTATTATTTAGAATATTTTTTATTACGAATATTGAATAAAATTAACATGGCTCTCCCACTCTCCTATCGTCCTATTGCAAAGTTAATAACAATGTTTAGCACACATACGCACATTTACTGTATATGACAGTATATGCCTCTTTCGGGATTTAATACATACATACATACTTATATATATATACATATACATAAGTCGAAGGCGGTCTAAGCAATTCTTATGTGAGGTGGGTGTGTGTGGGAATGTACGTATGATGTAACCCCCTGGGAAGACTGAGATAAGCCTGGACGAGAAGTGGTAAGTCTCAAATGTAGCTTGTCTCGGTACTATCTAAGGTGGTGATGACCTTGAGGATTGGTCACACAAACTTAGCCCATGTACACTTAATAAATAAAGAAGCTCACCCTACGTGTCAAAGTTGTAAGAAACCACTAACTGTCAACCACATTCTTGAAGAGTGCTCAGCACTCAACAAGTATTTTAACAAGCATGGCGCACCTAGATATGCAACGGCCATAGTAAGTGACTCTACAGAATCTAGTAATAAAATTATTGATCTGTTAAAAGATGCTAAACTATTTAAAAAAATATAAATCATAGAAAATAGCTAATGGTTTCATTAGAATCATCTTTTAGATTCATAATAAAAATATTTTAGAGGTTCAAAGGAAAAATTTAGACAGAACATTAATTAAAACATTTCTTCAGAAAAACAATCTAAGAGACATTTATAGAGAGAGAAAAAACTAAGTAGTCATTGCGTAAATTTTTAATATGTCCCTTCTATATTTAATTCTATAAGGAACTTCTCCATTTTAAAATACTTTCCCTGTATTTTCAAATAATTAACAACCAAATTATGTTTATGTTTAGTTTTGATAGAACTCGCTATAAAACAAAACAGATCGAAAATAAGCGCTCTGTAAGAAGTATTTACGAAAACATCTTTTCCCTCGTGTATCAATGAATGTCAACAAAATTAATAAACACTTGGTAAGTTCGGTAAAGCTTTGAAAACTATTTTTTCCTTTAGTCTTTAGTGGTAAATGAATAGCCTTTAGTAAATTTTTTACAAAGTACAATGAAAATGTATTAAATGTATATATAACTGTCATACCTTATATTCTCCGTCTTCATTGGTTTCTGCAAACCATCTTCTGTTGGCGAGCGCTTTCGGACATTATCCATCTTCCGGCCGAATACATGCGTTCACTGTCACTGTCTGTATTCAACCAGTGTTGAATACAGACAGTGACAGTGAACGTATGTATTCGGCCAGAAGATGGACAATGTCCGAAAGCGCTCGCCAACAGATGGTTTGCAGAAACCAATGAAGACGGA
>KZ807974.1:66893-77718 GCA_000696205.2 Oncopeltus fasciatus
AAAAAAAAAAAATTGTATTTTTTTTCCCTCTTTACATTTATATGAATGTGTTTTGATTATTTTATTTTATTGTTGTTGTTTTTTTTTAAACTTTTTTTGTGTTTATAAAAAAAATCAGTGCATTCAAAACAATTCTAGCCAAAGAGAAAGTTTTTAGAGGCCTTGAAAAATTCCAACCATGTTTATACCAGTTAACGTTGTTTTGTGTATAGTATTCAAATATCTTATATTTATTTATTACATTAAATAAATTTTTAATACCTGATGAATTTTTCATATTCCCCAATTAGAACTTTATTTTTCTATTTTCATATAATTTTTTTTAGTGATTTAAAGTAGGCTAAATGCTAAATTTATATTTTAAATTTATATATGAGTTAAGAAACGAATACTATATGCTGCTAACTGTAAAGTAAGATATTTAGTTCAATGATCTACGCTAGAAAGCTCTAGTGTTATTCGTCGTTCAAAACAGTACTTGAGAAACTTGAACAAGTATGATAAGATAAAAATGTCGCCTTCCTCTACCGAAATTTAAAAATTCACCACCCAAATGCAAGATTTCAGAGGAATGTTCCAATCCATCGAGAAAACAGTAAACCGTCCCTGGATATATCACAAGAAAACATAAATAAGTGAGGTTGAGTACACACTGCCTCATTAACAACGTTTTTCAAGAGTAAATAAATTTAAAAAAATTTATTGTTTGGTTTCAGGTTCCCTTCGTTATTATTCGGCTGAGCGTGAAATAATAAATGTAAGGTTTTCCCTGTTCGCGAACAACAAACAACAGAAAAAAAAATATCAACAGTACTAAAATTCAATTCGTAAATATCCATAACAACCAATTTATTTGTTTTAATAATGAAAAAATGAGAAAATATTTTAATTAAACTGATATGTAATCATTTTTTTTTTAAATGTGCCACGCTTATTATTTTCAGTCCTTTCAAAATTTCATTCATATTCATATATTTTAAGAAATATATATTGTTATGAGTTACCGGTCAATAATTATTTAGACAAAAAATTAATTAACTTTATTATAACAATTAAGTACACCTACTAATTGCAGTTAATAATCGAACCTATTGCACATACTAACTAATAAACAAATAAATAGAAAATATAAATTACTTAATTTATATTTTCAATTGCTAATTAATAAATATTTACAAATTAATTAAATGTGCTTATTTACAAAGAGGCCTCAGAACACTTGCTAATGACTGTCACTTATAATTTTACTGTTACCGGCACTGCAAAGGCTTCGACCAGCCCAGATAACTTACACTGAGAGAGACTAACTCAACACTGACTCGGGGCCGCTGGAAGCTGCTTTTATAACTTCAGGGAAAGGCCGAGGCAAGCTTAGAAGATTCTAATAGCGATTTCTTTTCAATCCTACTTTCCTTCTTGCCCCTTCCCATACTGGTCTGGTCCTCTTGATACAATCTTCTCTAGTCATTAACAATATTACAATTTCTCCGACAAATACCTTGTTGCTGTCTTTAAGAGCATATTTTTTCTCGTTTCTAACAATAAAGTATAAGGTTATATTTTGGTGGCACTAAATTATATGTTTTTTAAATCAATTAATGCAAGGGAATAGAATAAAAAATCTAACTGTCCCAGCTAGGGCTCGAACCTGGATCTCCTGCTAACTGGGCAAGCGCGTTATCCAATTACGTTACCGGGAGAGCCAGATAACTAATTAAATTCCCAGCACTAGTGTCGAGAGTCAAACCTACGAGAAAGACGAATACATCGTCATATGCTCGAAGGAGCTGACATTGTAGAGCTATTTATCGACTCTCGTTATTTACTTTTTACTTTCATATCTAAATATAAATTTTATTTGTGGTTTTTAATCCCATGTAAATTTGAATCAATTAATGCAAAGGAATAGAATAAAAATCTAACTGTCCTAGCCAGGGCTCGAACAGTTATATGTTTTTTATAAACTAAAAAAAAAACAAATTATACGTGGCACAACTATCAATAAGTACTTGATTTTGATAATGATGTTTATTTTATTTATTTATTTTTCAATGAGTTTTAATAACATATCGTACTGAGGATGCCAACATAGCACAGAAAAAGTGAAAAAATATTAATAAAATTTTTTTTTTTTAAAGTAGAGCCGTGTCATTTGTAATCCCATTAAAATTTAATAACTAATAGTAAGACAAAATGATACGAATCTATAGAAATATATACCTATAAATCCATTACATAAAGTTTTGAAATAAAAAACCCATGCTTTTTTTTTTCGCTAACCGGATTGATCCTGTAGATTTAGTGCATGATAAAGTTCAATAAATGCCAATAATTTCATAGAAATGAGCGTTATGCTGGAAGAATATAACAAAGTATTTCTAAACTGTATCTGCCCTACATTTGTTTAGCTAGTGGCACATAACGAGGAAGATATTTAAGTATGTAACAGGAGTGTTGAGCGCCCTCTACCACTCTGTAACTGTATGTTGCTGTGAACAAGACATTCACCAGCCCCTACACAAGGCATCATACATTTGAATACATTTGAAGTCTGTATGAAGAGGAATCGATTCTGCCGGTCCCGACTAGAAAGTATGCCATTCTTTTTTTTTGTTTGTCGCAATGTAGGCATTTAAAAAACGCTGACTACATCACGTTGTCGGGAATACGTAAACACGTCCAGCGGATAGATTACACGCTTCCTCGTTAACGGCATTTCCGAAGAGTAAATAATAAAACAATATTGTTGCTTGGATCCAGGTTCTTTTCGTTATTATCTGGGAGAGCATGAAGTAATAAATGTAAGGCACCCATTGTTTGCAAACAACAAACAAATATTCAACAATACTAATATTCAATTCATAATTCCCATTGTAAGAGGTTTATTATTTGAGCAAATGAAGAGGGTAATATTTATAATTTAATGACATTTCGTTCTCATCAAAAAGTATTTAACGAGGCATGTTTATATATATAACTATATNGGATATGTTAGAGCACAACTATCCTAGATGTTGAGTAACTTTTTTTTAAAAAATCATTATCAATATTTGACTCTAGATTAAACCTTCTAGTTATCTAGAAAATCATAATTTATATAATTTATACGCGTCTGTGGGACTGTCAATTATAAGCATTAACATATTGTCAAAAGGAAAGAGAAATTTATTGATAAATAAATAAGTTTTATGGGTAAAAAATTATACATTTTGCTTGCAGAAGCATCCCTAACATGTAGCATTAATTTCTTCCGTTTATTTTTTTTTTTATCCTTACTTAAGGCAGAATCTGAAAATAAAGGCATTGTTCCTGGACTATAATAATAAGGAATTTTGAGTTTCTAGAAAATGCATTGAAAAAAAAAATGTTTTCTTTACCCTTCTATTGTTAAGAATTTTTAAGATATAGATAAATAATTCGATATTTAAGTTTATTTCTACAAGCCGTATGGTTATGAAGTGAGGAGAAGCTTAGAGAAAGAATGATATGAATACCATAAACGTCGGATTCAATCATAAATAAATTATTAAATTCCTTTCGGAAAAAAAATTATGTCAACAAAGCATAGTTTTTTTTTTTTTTCTCTCTGCTTCTGTTTTTAATGACCCAGAGGATTCCTGGTGTCCTACAGGAAACACCTAGCCCTAATTGGGTACCATTCTTCATTGGTCGAGAATAAGTACATCCTTAACAAGTATTTAGAACTAGAAGTAAATAGAAAGAAGTAAAATAATTTTGGAATTAAAGTCTGATCTATATATGTAAAGCGAATAGATCAGTTGCACATATATATTTAATAATAATATANATATTTTATTTGTTGTGGTATTTAAACCCAAATTAATTTTAAACAATAAATGCAAGGGAATAAATTTTTACTTACCCAGCCGGAACTCGAACCTGGATCTCCTGCTTACCACGCTTGCATGTTTACCAATACACCACGGAGAATAATAATAATAAGTAAAAAAATTTTCTTTGGGGTGGTTAAACTTTCAAATCTGAATAACTGATGAAATTGTTGACCTTATGAATATAGTTTATATTAGTTTATGAAACAAAATTTGTTGCTAAAAAATGTCTATAAATGAAATTTTCATAACCCTTTTCCAAAAGACAGATATGAAGGTAGTTTTAAAAAATAACTTTGAGGTCTAAAACTCACTTTGAGGTCTAAAACTCACTTTGCATCTCAACACATGGCTAAACTTCATCTGTTGAGTAATCTGAAGACTTAGCGTAGTCTTTGTTATTAAAATGGTTCTTTTAAAGCGTAATAATAATGATAAACTCATTTAGAGAAAGCCGTTTCGCCTAAGGGTTTCGTAATGGTTTTTCTAGGAATCCGTCATCTGGAGAGACTTTTGTCAAAAAAATAAAAGCCTGCCCAGTGCTATAGATGTTTATACTAAGGTGGTTACTCGTAAATAGCCCTTTCATCCATGGCCATAAGTGTTTGTAATGTTAAAAAATAAAAAATATTGATCTGTCCGTTTAATGATTCTTAGAGAGTATTTTCGAAGCTTGGTCTTAAGGAGGAAATAAAAACTCTTAAAAAATCAAGACCATTTTATCCTTAATGACTATTTTTCTGTAAATATATGTATTTCGACTCTGAATGTAAGAATTAGAAACATCATATAAGTATTTTATCCTTTTTTCAAGTTAACTGCCATTCTTTCAGACCAATTTTATTTGGATATATATATCCAATTCCACATGTCTGTGTATTTATTAATTAAAGTATTAAAAATACTCTGGGGTGGGACTTATAAGGGCTGAGGTTGAACTTCACCGTCCATCACACATATAACTTTGCTCGCATCATGAAGGAAACATTATAATTAAGTGTCAATATGTCAAGTGCACATGAGCTCTCCAACCTCGCCCCCACGAACTTAGGGGATTCGCAGAGATAAAATGGAACAGATAAACCCGAAACCCTTCAAATGGGAAGGGAGTGAGAGGGGTTTGAGGGTGGAAAGGGAGGGGGGGATATCCCAGAGTCAATAATAATACCATTCTTCATATATTCAATCTCCATTTTAATATAAAAAGAGGTAGAGGGGGGAAGACTAGCCCCTCTTCGGCGAGGAAAAATCCAATTTGGAGGCATTGTTTGTAGAAAGGAAAGCCGTTATCCTTATCAATTATAGGTATTTACTCCACCTGGGTGAGTTGAGTGTTTCCCATTCTGAAATGGGAAACAGGATTTCGGCCTGGATACTTGCTATAAAAGAGATTCTTGTCATCCAACCAGCTCCATAATTGAAAATTACAGAGAACTTTCTCTCTTAAGTAAGTTTTTATCTCCCAGAAATATCCTTCTCTTCTCTTTTTATGAAGTACTTCAGTAAAAGTATAAGAAGAAATTAATAGTGGACAAAAACCTTGTAAAAAGGAAGTTCTAATTTGTGTATTACTACAAATTACATACTTGTTTCAATTTAAAAACTATTGACTATCAAAAAAGGAAATTAATAAACAATAAATACTAGGGAATAGAATAAAAAATAAAACTGTCTGAACCCGGACTCGAACCTGGAACTCCTGCTATCCGGTCCGGTGTGTTAGCCAATTACACCACCAAGACTAGCCAGATAACTTATTAAATTTTAGTTAATTCATTTTAAAAATAATGTGGGATTAAATACCACAACAAAAATAATATTTAAAAAAGGAAATGTCCCTTACCCAGGAGCTCCGTAAACTAAGCGAATTTCTAAGCATTGCAGATAATCTAAATATTATCTTAGTTACTGAATATTATTAATTAAACTTCCCATGTCTAGTAAATCCTACTCCTAATGTATACTTATGATAATAATAATAATAATAAACCGATGTCCAACATGCTGGAGCTTATTTTATCTTGAAAAAGAACAATGCCCTTAGAGAAGTGCTTCGGGCCAATCTGGAGGGGATATGTTAGAGCACAACTATCCTAGATGTTGAGTAACTTTTTTTTAAAAAGATTGACAGCCATAAATAAATAAATACAATATCAAATAAATTATAGAAATTAAACTTTGAATCTTCTCTGCCTTATAATTTCTTTTTTTTTTTTTTTTTACACTCCTGATTATATTGAAAATTATAACACTTATTCAATTTGATATCATTATAAAAATACCCTCCCCTTTATTTAATTTCAACAAGAATTAATTAATAAAAAAATAAGCTGTATTTGTCGAATTTAGTGAACGTATTTTAAATGTGACTGACTCTACCATCTCTGGACTTTACTATTTTAAGTATGCATTTCATTGAAAAGTTTTATAGAATACAAATATTATAAAATGTATATATTTTATAGACAATATGTGCATTATGCTGATAATGAAAAAGATATTAAGGATACAAATTTTGAACTCTCACTTAGCCCCCCTAGCTCTCAATCTAAATTTATGTTTCAGCCATTGTTATTATTAATTTTTTTTAATTGTATAAAATCAATAAAACCTGCATTTACAGCAATTTTTTAAATACATTATTGATTTTGATGAACCAAACAAAAATGCCAGAATAAAATTAAAAAGCGGATCTAGGAAATTACAGCTCCATGTTTAAAATGGATGTCGTTTTCGGCCTATCCATGTACCACCAAATTGCCGTCCTGAAATTATTTATTTCTGTGCAATAGGCTTTTCAACTTAACAGAAGAGCTTCTCATTTACTAACATCTGATGAAGGAAATTCTGCCTAAAAACTTTGTATTAAAAAATAATTTGTAGGAAGACAAACGAAATGCATTTGCTAAAAGTTATTGCTATATGAAACCAGCAAGTGGTTTCATCGTACCAAGAGATCTTGATAAAAATTATCAAGAAACACTTATTTTGAACCATGTTCAGAAGTTGTTTTTTTTTTTCTATTTTTTCGGCTTACCATTCTTACATTTCAATATGAAAATAATATCTGTAAAAAGAATTATGAGAGAATCCAAGGTATTGATTCAGGTTGGAAGAAGTTAGCTTATGTAAAAAATTGTTGTTATGTAAAAAAATTTTCAGCATAAAAATATCTTAATTCATAAAATCTGAGCACATTCGACGACCATTATCTCATTATCAGACCCCAAAAATCCCTCACACTGTGTGTAGTTGAGTGACCAACTTTTGAAATGCTCTCCAGTGATCAGAACAGCATTAGATCTCTATTCGAGCCTATTCATCGATTTTTTAGAACGTTTGTCGTTCGTGCCATTTTTTAACGAATCATAATGAAGTCCAGGATATAAACGACGCTTGGTGAGAAGAGAAATTGTAGTTAGCTTTATGAAGAAATCTTAGCAGTGGTGTAGTGCATTATAGAATGACACAAAGATAAAACATCTTTACTTTCTCAGCTCATGGTCTAAGTTAATATTTCACATTTAAGATTAACATAGCATAAGTAAGTATATATATATATACACCAAGTATATCTAGCAATAATACCTAACAATCAAGAATACCTATCAGCAGCAATCAGCAACCACCTTATATATATATTCATAACCCTTTTCCAAAAGACAGATATGAAGGTAGTTTTAAAAAATAACTTTGAGGTCTAAAACTCACTTTGAGGTCTAAAACTCACTTTGCATCTCAACACATGGCTAAACTTCATCTGTTGAGTAATCTGAAGACTTAGCGTAGTCTTTGTTATTAAAATGGTTCTTTTAAAGCGTAATAATAATGATAAACTCATTTAGAGAAAGCCGTTTCGCCTAAGGGTTTCGTAATGGTTTTTCTAGGAATCCGTCATCTGGAGAGACTTTTGTCAAAAAAATAAAAGCCTGCCCAGTGCTATAGATGTTTATACTAAGGTGGTTACTCGTAAATAGCCCTTTCATCCATGGCCATAAGTGTTTGTAATGTTAAAAAATAAAAAATATNATATATATACTAATAAAATGTGTGTGTACACATTTAATCATTCAAAATTATAAATATCATGAAACCAATGAAGGGATTAAAGCTGTGGTGATGAATTATAAGTTAAGTCGAAACGTTGGCATTAATAAAATAAAACCCAATAATTTTGGAATATTTTATTTATTTTTTTTAATTCTGGCCGAAACCCTGATTAATCTCTCCAGAAAATAAGGTTTAAAATAAAGATAGATATTGAAAAATGTAATTTCTGGTGAAAAGAAAAAATGTTTTTAATTTTTTGTGCGATAGCATCTCATAACACCTTCACAAAAAATTGGTCATCCAGTTCGCCACTATCACTATTGTTGTTACATGCACACACACACACACATGCATATATGCACATACGTGGCTAAAACTGAACACTGATTTGGCGATCGTTGTTAAACTGTTAACAAATAATATCTGTTACAAACAAATAATTTCATCTCACTCAAGAGGGGTGGGTGGGCAACTGGAAATCCGTTAACCCTCCCCGAGGATATTGTTTACCTGGGTGCGGACTGGAGGGTGTGCTGGAGAGGTCAGTGCAGGTCAGGGTCGTCCTGGAGAAATGGCCCCTGGACAGCTCCGGCTCCACCCCCTCATTCCTTACTTTTAATTGGCCCGATACGGCTCGTACAGACACAGAAACCAACCGAGTTTTTATTTACAAGGACCTCGGTGTTAGCTAGGCTTATTTTGATATAAACGCTTACAAATACTCTTCCGTTAGCCCACAATCATGCTAAATACAAAAAAAAAAAAAATCTATTCTCCTTTATCTAAAACTTCATTACTGTAGAAAAAAGGAGAACTTTTTGACCGTAGATATTATTATTAGATGATTTTAGTTGGGGTTCGGTCAAGGTATAGCCGAAAAAATACAAATTTAAAAAAAAAAGTTTATTTTTTCAAAACATTATCTGCCAACGTTTCGGCTTACATTGTAAGCCATCTTTAGGACTGTAGAAATACAATGTCATGAGAATGCAACAATAATTGACAATATTATAATACAGAATTACCACAATGTAATGTGATATCAAAAGTATGAATGTAGAAAGCTATGTAAGAGAATTTGAAAAACATGCAGACAACAACTTATTAATTGAATAACATTAAAACAGTAATTGACCACACCTGCCTATCATGAAGACGAGAGAGGACGTCCTGTCTCTAAGTTCACATTTCCATGACTGAAAAATATAATTTTTCAGAGAATAAAATGTATTTAACTTTGTATTTTTTTGGATCTACCTTAACCGAACCCCAACTAAAATCATCTAATATTCATTACTGTAGGTTTGACGAATGAAACTTTTCTCGGAGATATATTAAATGCAATAAAACAATAAAAGCAAACAATGCAACATTATTCAATAAAACCAACTTACTTCTTAATTATTCCTATTCTGTCACTAATGAATTTAAAATAATAGTATTTTATCCAGTAATGGTGAATTATATCTTATAAGTATTAATTTAGTTGTGTTATATTATCCCACGTTAATTTTAAACAATTAATGAGAATAAGCCGGGGCTCGAACTGGGACAGACAGATTTTTTTATTCTATTCCCTCTCATTTGACTCCCGACTAACATGGAACACACACACACAAAAATCAAAAGACAGGAACTAAATAGGAGATTTGGACAACTTTACAAGCTGCTAAACCGCAAGTCAACTTTAACTGTGACTAACAAACTAACTCTTTACAAGACACTGTTGAGACCTATTTGGACTTATGGGAGTCGAACTGTGGGGAACTGCTAAACCATCCAACATCCAAAGAATACAGTCCTTCCAATCCAAAACCCTAAGAATCATAGTTGATGCACCCTATTACGTAACCAACTCCTTACTCCACAATGACCTTGAAATCCCGTTTGTAAAAGAAGTTATCACAACCCGTTTTAATAAATTCCACTCTGCCCTTTCCATGCATCCCAATCCTCTAGCCCAAACTCTATCTAGTATTACCCATCCTAATAACCCACCACGCCGCCTGAATAGGAAATGGCCGCGTGACCTCATCATTGCCAACACTTCCCAATAAGAATTGAAAACAAACAATTGTAAATATTGTAAATAGTGCTTTAGGAGTACTGCCATTGGGCAGCTTCTCCACCAAGCGAAATACATGATAGATTAATTTTTTTTTTTTTTTTACTTATTATTTATTTATTTTTATTTTTTTTTCTTTATTATTATTATTTTATTTATTTATTTATTTATTGTTTATTTAATCATTATTATTATTATTATTTTTTATTACTATATAGTGTATGTTGTACATTATTATTATTATTTATTGTATTCTGAGAGCACATTGCAAGATGCACGATGTGCAGATGTAATTTCTAAAATAAAAAATAAATAATTTTTTAATTTAAAATTCTCTCTCATTAATTACTTATATCTTATAGGTTGAAGCGAGTGATAAGCGCGAATGAATGGCTCTATACTGCCGGGTAGGAAAAGTAGATGAAATACTCAACATCTTAGTTAAATTGGTAAATATCTGCCAGCAATTGTTAGAATGTTGGAACCATATTCGGTATTTAAGTTTATTTCTACAAGAAATTGAATTAGTATGTTGATGGCTGAAATCATTAGAGAGGAAGAGGAAGTTTAGAAGGCAACCAATATATACAATTTTAAAATATCTGTTATTATTAGCGTTAAGACATACTTATATAGACCAGAAATATGTGTTAAATATAATTTCAAATGTTAATATTGCATAATATTAATATTTGGAGATTATGCGTATTAAAGAAGATATTTGAGAACGCAATTTCGAATTTTTGAAGAGCTCTCTTATTTTTAAATTATAAAAACCAAATTCAAAATTTAAACTTTTTATTACAAACTATGTAGAATGTAATCACTAATACATTTTTATTTTTATTATATATATATA
>KZ807974.1:170618-186487 GCA_000696205.2 Oncopeltus fasciatus
TAATTTAAAAATTTGTGATCGCTAAATTCAACGGGTATATTCTCGAATGTTTTAATGTTTTCTAATTTTTTAAAATCATCAAAGTCACTAATTTCTAATAATGCAGAACCATTTTTTAAGAATTTTATTTTTATGTTAGGGGCATAGCTCTTTATAAATCGGCAAATCTTGAATGGACTGTAATTGTTCAAAGTTTTATTATCAGTATCATCCTTCAATTTCATAATTACATATTTTTTAACAAAATTCTTTTTATTTTTGATTCTGGAAAGAATGTCAGGCGGACGTGGTTGATTAACAACGACGTCGACCTCCATATTATGAAAAAGGAAAGGAAGGAAAAATGAAGGTGTACCTTAACTCTAAAAAAAGAAAATTATAACTTAATGGTAAAATAAAATAAAGAAGTACTCCCTGATACTAGGAGAGAAATCGTTATCACTCTAATCCGCTGGAGCTGTAGATACGTCTGTACACTAGCAAAGCCAGAGCGATACTGCACTGAGCCTAGTCAAGACAAGTTAAGTATTTTATCTTATTACCATGAGACGACTTCCGAAAAAAATTCTTTATAATTCTTCTGATTATAGACAAAAAATATAATACATTCACAGTTAACAGGGACAAGACAAAATTAATTAAGTTTTTGTCGATGGAAATATAGTACTGGAATTTTAGTTATAAATCAATTATTGTTTAAACATCAAATTGCAATTAATAGTGAAGAAATAATTTAAAATACCGACATAACATATCTCGATGTCCAAATTTATGTAAGATCGAGGGTATTAAATTACTATTACATGATTTTAGTTGGGGTTCGGTCAAGGTAGAGTAGGGTTATCTGTTTGTCCAATGTAAGAACCATGGCAATTAGGTGTGGAACAGGGAAGTTTGTAGACGAAATAAGTTCTGTTAGGAAGGTGGATGGGGTCTTTGAGGATGGTCTAAATAGATACCTTGACCGAATCCCGACTAAAATCATCTAACAATAATATCTACGGTCAAATAACTCTCCTTTTGAGAATTATATTACTCTTTCATCAATATCCATTATAATAATTATATAATTATTATATTTTTGGAAATAATATTAAATTAACAAACTCAGGATAAGTCATTAAATTAAAAATAAAAAAATATCCTCAAAAAATATAGCGCTGTGTGTGTTTGTTTGGCAAAATGCTTTCAGGAGTTCACAATTGTTAAAATAAAATCGCTTAATTTAGTAAACTTTTTCTGCTAACCGTTAGAGGAGTTTGCTGAAGGGAAGGTTTAGGTGAAAAAATGGGGAGAGTATATGCCCATTGTCATCTCTCATAATATTGAATTTATTGAATATAAAGTATATGTCAGCAGGAGATCACGAGTTCATCTACGGTTAATTCGGCTGGGAGGGTTGTAGGGATTCAGTTGGTGGACTGTGGAAAAGGGTGAAGCGGTTGGAAATGAGCTCTTGGACTGAAGTCATTCAGGCATATTAAAATGAATGTCATGGTGACGAGATAGGGAGCATTTGCGATTATTCTGAGGGTTTTTGATTGAAAGGACTGGATTCGTTGGATGTAGGAAGGCTTGGCGGCACCCCAGATTTCTACACCGTATGTCCAGATTGTTCGTAGTAGTGTTTCGTAGAGCGTCAATTTGTTTTCTATCGTAAGATTGGAGTTCTTTTTCGTGAGTTTGTATAGAAATCCTTGTCGTCGATTGAGTTCTTGTCTTTTAATTTTAGTATGTTCGCCCCATGTAAGTCGTGAGTCAAGCTGGAACACTAGGTAACGAACGGAATTTGAGAGTGGTAAATCGATTGAAAGGATTGGATATTCTTTGGATGTCGGAAGGCACCCCAAATATTTATTACAATATATATATATTGTATGTAAATTAAGATTGGTCAAAATAAAAATCTCTACAGCGTTGTTTTGTTATCTATTGTAAAATTTGAGTTCCTATCCTCTAGTCTGTATAGGAGTCCTTGTCGTCAGTTAAGATCTTGTTTTTTAATTTTAAAATGCTCGCCTCACGTGAGTCGTAAGTCAAGATGAAACCAGAGGTAAAAAACGGCATATAAGAGTGGTATTGGAATACAACTAAATTTTACTAAAAAGGGTTTTTTTAAAGTACTACTCAAACGTATTTCGATTCATTAATTTTTATCAATTTTTAGTGCAAGGNAATAATAAAACTAATAAGGTGTACAATTTTTTTTATACTAGTGACAAAGTGAGAAAATATATTTTGAATATTACTTTTGAGTGTTAGTAAAAGATTTCCAATTAACATTTTTCATCATCATAATCCCTTGTCACCAATCTGGCATGGTCAGATATATATTTTAAATGAATAAAAATGATTTTTAAGGATTTCTTAGCGGAGTTCCACAAAAACCTGTCTTCAGAGAGAGCTAATCCCATATAATTTGGTAAAAACAATCAGCACTATATCTTAAGTTTTGCTACTGATTTTTATTCCCTTTCCACTGATGAGCCCTTTTAAAATCTCTTCTGAAGATGGTACATTTACATTGAATAAAATATGAATAAATAAAATTAAAAGAAAATATTTTTAAAAGCATCCTTGGAAAAATTTAGTATCAAAGTATTATAAAATGCCTCTGATAATCGACCTTGATTGGTAACACTTTTACTTTATTTTAACAATACAACAAAAAATATTTTTTGTATTTAATAACATATATAAATGATGAACTTATGTTCCAGTTTCTCAATTTATTTTAAAATTTATCCAAATAAATCCATTTTAAAATCCATTAAAAAATAAATAAAAAAAATAATAATAAAAACTCATACTAAGATGATATTATTGAAAGTAACAAGAGTAATGTAAGTCCATGCCATCCCCAATCTTAATACTACCTTCACAGATAGCTTACTTATTTAATCAATTAGCTTATTGGGATAAGTTGTAAAATCAATCATGTACTCTTTTGCCCACTTTTGATTAAATTTACAGATATGGGAAATCTACTCAGTTGGCGCAGACACACTTACATCATTCTGTTGTTACGGTTGTTACGTCAAACGCTAGAATAAGCTACGTATAAAAATCTATATTTGTGTATCGAATTGTATTTTCATACAAGTATTGATATTCACTTACATAATTATACACATAAGATATTTTTAAGAAGAAACATACTGCTTCATGATGAATTGATACTCACAATGGCGATTAGGAGGACGTTGAAAATGACGGCGAAGCGGGCGGCGACCATCTTGTTGAGTTGCTGAGGATAGCAGTGACCCGAGCTAGACTCTTAGACCTCTTTATACAGTTGTGAATTCATTGTGCTCTGTAGCTGTTCAGATGTTCCTTATCAATGTGCCGTCCGTGGTCGATTGCCACTCGACCAGATTGCCCGTATATCGGAGAATCCAAACTCATTTCGAGAAGAAAAAGCAGTGAATCCTCCAAAGAGGTTTGTAGGCCAACTCAGGTAGCATTACACAAATTTCAGCCTTAAAATACATTAATGCCATGTTAATGTTATTATATATTTCTTCAATAAGAACATATTTTTTTTTTTTTTTTTTTTTAACATCAGAAAGAATATCTACAAAGCAAACTAGCTGGAGCCGGAGCCGGAGCTAGAGCCGGAGCCATAGCTATAGGTGTCAGAAGTCGGCTGAACGTATTGCTTCAGGTAGCCATAGCTGGAGCCAGAGCCGGAGCTAGAGCCGGAGCCATAGCTATAGGTGTTAGATTTTTTATTCTGTTCCCTTGCACTGAAAATTGTTAAAATTTACTTGGGATTAAATACCGCAAAAAAAATATTTATATTAATTTATATCTCTCCATTTAACATACATTATTACTTGCATGATGTAGTAGTAGGTTTTTGGAAGCTGTTTTGGGATGGGGTTGTAAAGACTATAGGATAGCCTTGTCATCTAAAAATGTATCAGCAGTTTTTGGGATGAATAAGATATCATAGTATCATTATTAGGTAGTTATTGAAGTAATCCAATCCTTATTGGACCCTAAAGAAGTGGTTAGATAAGTAGGATTTAAGGAAAATGTTGACATTGCTTAGGAAGTGTGAATTTCACTCGGTCAAACTCGATTGGATTCCTGAGAAATTTGATATAAATTTTAAGGTTGTTAGGTATAAATTCTGAAGTATAAGTTGTTAGGTATACATTTTAGGTAGAGTTGTTTGTTATAAGTTGCAAGGTCACATTAGGTATGTGTTTTAACCTGAAACCTGACCTGAACCAAAATATATTTAAAGCTACAACGATATCTGTTAAACATTACTTGGTCCTCAACTTTAATATGATTATTTAAATTTATTTATAAGAAACTGTAAATAACCAAAACTTTGGTTGATGAGGAGTGAAGGGCCTATAATTGTTAAAATAAAATAAAATTTGGTTGATCTGAGAACCAAACTTCATGGATTAGCTGTCGCAAGTGTTAAAACTCAATGAATTATATGAAACTTACAAACTTATAAACCTATTTAGAAAAGAAGGTATACTCACAGCATTAAAAACAGACAATACACTAAAACGCAACCTACACACGAACAATATAAAGACTGAAACATTCAACTCCAGCGGAGTATACAAACTAACGTGCACATGCAACCAGACATACATAGGACAAACAGGACGAAAACTAAAAACGAGATTTGACGAACACGCACGAGCATACAAACGACAAAAACGGGACTCCAACTACGCAAACCACCTACAAGACAACGGACACGACCTCACCGACATAAAAACAACCATGACGTTGCTACACAAACAACAGAAGGGACGGAAGATGGACATATTAGAAAATATGGAAATCTACAAAACAAGGACAGCTGACAAGAACATAATTAACGAACAACTTAACACACAATCTGACACAATATTTAGACCGCTATTATTACTAAAACAAACACACAAACGCAAACGAACAGACGACGCACAAACCAGCAACAACGCAAAAAGACAGAAGACAGCATAATCCATAGGCAAACAAATACATTTACAAAAACTTTCGAAACACTTAGAACACCTCAACAAAGGGGATTACAACTAATCCCTACCTCAACTTATACCTGGAATAAAGGACGATGACCCTCATAACTCACACATGCGACAGACCTGATCGCCGACAAAAGTGACCCCTACAGCTACCTGACACAACTAACACACAGAAAAACACAGTTGAATACGGACCGTGACAGTGAACGTATGTATTCGGCCAGAAGATGGACAGTGTCGTCCGAAAGCGCTCGCCAACGGGAGAGGATGTACAGAAACCAATGAAGACGGAGAATATAAGGTATGAGAATTATATGACATCATTATTCAATCATACACAGATTAGAACATTTTTTTTTTTTTTTTTTGTTATTCAGTAAATCTAGACATCGGGAGTGGGGTTTAATTGACATGGAGATTTCATATACAAATAGGTATTTTCAAAAGGAGAGTTTTTTTTACCTATATCTTTGATGTAGATATTATTATTAGATGATTTTAGTTCGGTCAAGTTAGAGTAGGGTTTTTTATTTGTCCAATGTAAGAACCATGGTAATTAGACGTGGAACAGGGAATTTCGTAAACGACATTAGGTCTGTTAGGAAGGGGGATGGGGTCTTTGAGGATAGTGTAAATAGATTTTAGTTTGTTGTTGGTGGAAAAAGAAAGCTTAAGGTTAGGGAAAGTTTTTCTGAGAGATTTCTTAATATTTTCAGAAAGTTTTGGAATATAAGGAAGAGAACGGAAAACGAGGTCGTTATTTTGGGGGAGGGGGATAGTTGGAGAAGTGGATATAAAAATTTATTTTACAAGTGTTTTAATGGCGTGTGTAGGAAAACCATTGGACAGGAGGATGTCAGTAACACGTTTAATATTATTGCTGTGGAATATCTCGTCAGAGAGTGTGAGTGATCTGTAGATGAGATATTTGGATCTACCTTGACCGAACCCCAACTAAAATCATCTAAAATTTATGTCTTTCGTAATGAGTCATGGGGCATCTACTTCATTTTCACAGTTCCTGTCTGACAAACTTTTTATGACACGTTAATTTTTTTTTTAAATAGGCTATAAAGCAGGATCTTTAAGAATGTATTTCAAATGTTGGGCAGACCATCTAAAATAAAGAAATGGCAAAACAAAATAGTTATTAATTGAATTTGGATAAGGGAATGGGACAATTTAAATATAGATCAAAATTGATATTATTTATATCTCCGTTAATCATTGAGTTACAAAAAAGGTTAAAAAGATAATACATGAATTATGTAATTTTCCAAAACTTTTGTTTTATAACATTTTACGAATAATTAAAATAAAAAAGGGCTTTTTGCCAATTTTTCTCGCAACTTTGAAAATTAAATTTCCCAATTTTCATTCCATCTTAATATCAATTTTAATGAAAACGAAAAATCTACTTAGTTTAAAGACCTCCAGCGTGAAAGACTTATATTCCTCATTTTTATTTAAGTTCATTAGCTCTAGCAGTGTTAAGAAGTATATGGGAAAAATAAAATAATTTTTCTTTTGTTGGTAAAAGTAATTTATATTTTCTTCTTTGTCATTCATAACTTAATACTATAATGATAATAATAATTTAATCTTAATAACATTTAGAACTTTCGTATCTCGTACCACAGCCAAGGAACTCAATCCGTTGTAGCCTGAGCTGCAACTATTGATGGTACCGCGTCCGAAGATGGAACCGTAGCTATAAATATCATAAGACGGCTGAACATATTACTTCAAGTAGCTGGTGCTGGAGCCAGAGCCGGAGCTAGAGCCGTAGCCATAGCTATAGGTGTCAGAAGTGGGCTGAACGTATTGCTTCAGGTAGCCATAGCTGGAGCCGGAGCCGGAGCTAGAGCCGGAGCCATAGCTATAGGTGTCAGAAATCGGCTGGACATATTGTTTCAGGTAGCCGGAGCGGTGGTGGATTGTTGCACATACAGGGGAGATGACTGCACCGCACCTATTGGATAAGCAATAACAGCTGGTCGGCTTCTGGTAACTGTACACGCCGTAACTCTGTGATTCTGGTTGAGACGACACAATCTGTAAAGAAATTAAAAACATTTATTAGTTATGGCAAAAATTTAGGTTTTGAAAGGTAAATACGAAAGGTTTGTCGGCTTTGCTAAGACCTTTAGGTCTTAAGGTTTAGGGCTCTCAACTAGAAAAAGAACATTTTCCTATAGCAATGCTGTTTAGAAAAGAATGTTGGTTAAATGAGAGTTCAACTGAGAGTTTTTAAAAATAAACTAAAGATAGTAGATAATTAAAACTGATAATAACTGAAGTTGAATACGGATAGAAATGAATACATCATAATAAAAAGAGAAATGAATCCAATGCACTAACTAATTAATTCTAAACAGATGTCATTGATGAATATGTGTATGCGTGAATCATTGACACTTTACGGGCATATATGCGTAAGACATCCTTGGAGAATAAGATCTCTGTTTCAACCCCTACTTGACTTTGTCTGATGTATATAAATAGTACTCTCATTTATTGAATATTATATCTGTGCTCTTTTCATTCTATCTCTAGACAGAATGTAGGATTTAAGAAGGTAACTCACCAGCTCATAGAACCTAACAGCCTTCTCTAGAACTTCAGAAGATTACAAGTCTTTGTTTGTGCAGAAAAACTAAATTTAATTGTTAAAATCCTAAAGCAAGGTGAGTACACATTTAAAATGTGAAAAATGTTCTATAGACACGAAAAGCCAGAGAGAATTGGAACAATTTATCTCTGTTTATAAACAAAGAAATAAGTAGGTTAAACAATCTTCGAGTGTTTACCTTGGCCTTCTGAATTCAAATGCGATCCTTCGTCAAGAAGTAACAAACTCATACTTAAGTCCATTGTTTAATTGTAGCATATATATATATAATATAATNGTTGAGTTGCTGAGGATAGCAGTGACCAGCGTACAGATCACCAACCCTTATATACAAATCATATCTCTTTGTCCTGGCTCTGGGTCAGCAGATCACTACCGGCGAGCCTCCCCTCTTTAACCTACATTACCCTCTGACCAAGATCTGGTTAGATATTTACATAAATTCCAAAATAGGACGTCAAATACAGACATAAAAATACAACAGACAATCAAAAATTCATAGTTTTTTTTAAAGGTTTAAAAGAAGTAGAGAGTGGTATTTTTTTTTAAATCTTAGGATATTATGTTCGTTTTTCTATCAATTATATTATATTATTGATTTTGTAATATTATTTTTAATTTATTTCGGATGGTTCTTGTTTGAAGAACATTAAAAATAAATTAATTAAGAAATTAAAAGTTAATGTCAAAGCAAAATTCGAACTTTTCAACTCTTATTTATTTTTATACAGTCAAGGAAAATTTTTTTTTTTTAATATTTAAACGAAAAAATAAGCCATATACCATATATTAGCATAAATTGGTTTACTTATCATCTTTAGACATATTAATTTTATGATATAATAATAAAACTAATAAGGTGTACAATTTTTTTTATACTAGTGACAAAGTGAGAAAATATATTTTGAATATTACTTTTGAGTGTTAGTAAAAGATTTCCAATTAACATTTTTCATCATCATAATCCCTTGTCACCAATCTGGCATGGTCAGATATATATTTTAAATGAATAAAAATGATTTTTAAGGATTTCTTAGCGGAGTTCCACAAAAACCTGTCTTCAGAGAGAGCTAATCCCATATAATTTGGTAAAAACAATCAGCACTATATCTTAAGTTTTGCTACTGATTTTTATTCCCTTTCCACTGATGAGCCCTTTTAAAATCTCTTCTGAAGATGGTACATTTACATTGAATAAAATATGAATAAATAAAATTAAAAGAAAATATTTTTAAAAGCATCCTTGGAAAAATTTAGTATCAAAGTATTATAAAATGCCTCTGATAATCGACCTTGATTGGTAACACTTTTACTTTATTTTAACAATACAACAAAAAATATTTTTTGTATTTAATAACATATATAAATGATGAACTTATGTTCCAGTTTCTCAATTTATTTTAAAATTTATCCAAATAAATCCATTTTAAAATCCATTAAAAAATAAATAACTCTTAAGTTTTGAAATATATTTTTTTAAATAACAGTTATAAAATAAGTATTTATTATTTTTAAATTGATAATTTACTTTTAATATATAACACAAATTCGATAACTTCAAAAATTCTATGAACATCCATTTTGATAAAAAATTAAACGGTTGCGTTTAATTTTTTTAGTACTGTGTTTTGTTACGAAAAGGAACAGAGTTTCTGAGTTTTATAAGTATGTGGTATTCTTGTGAGCCGTTGAGGTAATGTCACACGCTAAAGCGTGGCTCACACAGTTCTAGCAGAAGGAACCTATTGATAACCCCCATAAAATATATAATAATATATAAAATATTAGGTTTTCCGTTCACTCACCCTCACTATCCGGATATGTTGGCTTGAATGAAGGGAAGGCACTAAATAATAACGCCATGAATGATAGCTGCATAACCCATTGCTTGGGTAAACTCTGCGATAATAAGATTCTTGGTTGCTGAGCCCCTCGACCTGAAAAATATTGGGTAATATATCAAAATATAAAAAGAAAAACACAGCAGAAGTAATTTCAAGTTTATTATTAATATACTTCGATCACTATTAGATATAAGTGTACAGGAAGATAGAGCAACCATAAGTCCAATACTGACCCATTGGCGTTAATGACCTATTGGTTGAGACGTTGTTATAATAAAAAATAAATAAATAAAAGATGGAGAAAAATAACTCACAAAGAATTTCTAATTTTTGAGGGAACTTTTGTCCCACCGTCAGTCAGAAAAAAAAAGTTACTCTTTTTATTTATCCTCCTGTAAATTTATATTGAATCATTGTGCGTGTGTTTGTGTGCTAAAGCATTTTCTTATAAAAGAAATTAGTCAAGTATGTATGTGAGTGTAAAGATCATTTATATATATATATATANTCAGGGAAAAGGGTGGTGAGCGGATAATGTAAAGGAATAAATCTATATTAAAAAATAAATAAAAAAAAGTTCGTTGACCGTCGAGTATTATACTAGAACAATTGGTCAGGGTTTCGGCCAGGATAAGAAAAATAAAATACTCCGAAATTTTTGGGTAATTATTTTATTATTTTCGACTTTTCAACTTAGCTTGTAAGGGTATCATCAGGGCGACAGTGATGTCTGGAGAGATCTCCAAGGGAGATTTATGGTCACATCTCAGAGTGCAGAAATAAACTACAGTGCATCTCAGTCCATAAAGTCACAGTGCAGTTTAGTTTTGCACTCCAAAACCATAAACCTCCCTCGGAGTTCTTTATTATAAATTAGTACCTCCTGGAGTATTTTCGTCGGAACGTACTAATTGAAGAATCAGGTAGATGAAGGTGGTAATTAATATTTTTTATGTTCTGAGAAAACTAATGTTAAATTTTAGCATTTGTTCTATTTTATTGAATTTATCAAAACTTAACAGTACTTTAAAGTCTCAAAGAAACAATAATTAAAATTCAAACTCACGTTTTAAGAATTTAATTTAATTTGAAACTCAATTAAATTAATGAGTAATGCAATGATACCAAACCATTGAATATCACAGAGAATATGATTTAACGTGTAGATAAAGTTTCACAATACCTCACCGCTTCAAATTATAAATAATTACTTACCACAAAAAATAATGATATTAAGTATAATCAAGTCACTAATAATTTTATTCTTAAGTTAATTTTTTTTTCTTGTCATCTTATGTTATGCAAAAAGAGTTAAAGCCAATCATATGAAGTAAAAGGTCAGTATCAAGTTATAATTAACGACTTTGCTAAGTCTTTGCCTTATTTTAAAACCAATATTCTAACCTTTCATTGAACGGCAAGTCACAGAACTATTCTGCGTAGACAATAAACTTTGACAACTTTGCAAATTGGAACATATTGAAAACCAATGGGCGTAATTGAGATTCTTTAAGCAAACTCCTCACTCAAAGTTCATGAAATGCTTCGGTAATTAAAGGAAGGCTTAAAATAAAATCGGAAATCAAGAAAGCTCGTCATAAATTATTTTTCATTTAGGAATCCATTTTAATTATATAATAAAAATGATGTATAGAATGTTTGGTAAATCTATCAAAACTCAAAAGAGAACAAAACAGGATAGCAGTTTCAAAAGTCCTCGGTGGTGTCTTTGGATCGATATTTGCTCTTTTTTCTCATGTGGAAATTTTTCTCGGTGTCACCATACAACTTTTTACAAAAAGGGACATGGAAATAAGACTGGTATCCCTTGAAATTTTGTATTTTTTAGCATATCAAATTTCACTTCCTCTCTCGTAACTGGGGGGGATAGGTGTTAGAAGTCGGCTGAACGTATTGCTTCAGGTAGCCATAGCNATATATATATATAATTTGCATAGTTTGCATACATGAAGAACGCATTCGGGCAGCCGATTTCGGGAAGCTTCTATTTGAAGATGCCCATGTTTCAATGATGCCCATCTTTCAGCAAAATGTGCAACTAATTCCCTATGAAATCAGCATGAGTTGGTCCTGCAAAAGAGACAGGGGAAAAGTATAGGTCAAAAATTTACTTAAGTGAAGATACCGAGCTAAACACACACAGCTGGGTTGAGTTGAGCACACAAATGGGAGTTATGCCCGTTCTGAAACCAGTGCCAGCAAAAAGAGCCTCATCGCTGAAGAGGAAATTGGCTATGAAGTTGAGGCATTCCCATGGCAAAACTGCATCCTTGCCTATGACTAATGGATAAAACCTAATGGCCATTAGAATTATTTGTTTCTGAATTCCCTATTTTCAATAAAAAAATTATTGGATGTTGGTATTTTCCAATGTTGCATCCTTGGTCCTTTCTTCCCAATCAGTTTAGCACTCTTCCCACGTGAAGAATAATTTTCCATTTCTAAAATTAGATGATTCTTTCTAGGATGTCTTCTGATGGGAAATTTTTAACTTTATCTCAAAGCAGCTGTCCTATGATTTTTCACTATAACCTCTTGAAACAAGCACCATACCGACTGCTTCACCGGGGTACACATCTTGGACGAGAATCAGTGACTGAATGGGCCTCGAATCTTTTTCTAATATCTCAATGAAAGGATAAGTTATCGTCAGATTTCCTTCTCGGTTGGAATAACTCTGATAAGCCATGTTTGTGTTATCACTGTGAGAACACACCTGATCTTAGGTTCTTCAGACTGCCAAACGGGGAAACAATTCTAGTATGTTAAAAAAAAATTGAGTCTTTTTTCATTAATATTATATAAATTATTATGATTATTAGGCCTGGGCGTTGTGAACAATTTTATTTGAGCAAAAATTACATATTCCTATTCACTACCGTAAATATTAAAATAAAAATAGTTTTATTTCTAATTTTTTAACTTGGTTATTTTGATCCCTTAAAATCCTTGTTACGCCTTCAACAGAATTCAACACAAGAACCCAACTTTTAAGTACGCATCATAATAGAAGATTTGGGCTATTTCCTCGAAATAAGATAGTTACCGTTAAAATATTTGAATCTCAGTGATTAGTGAACTGAATGAGGCATTGATAAATGGGCTTCATGGTGTTACATAAGTATTTTTACCCTGATTTAAAACATCATACAAATGTATGATGTTTTAAATCAGTTGTTGTCATTGACTAAAATAGAACTGCAACATTTAAAGAGACATATCTTCTCTTGAATGGTCTCCTTTTTGAGACATTTCACGTAAAGGCATTTATTCTAGGACACTTTCAGCCATCATCCTTCTTTTTGAGGATTTTAAATAGTAAATACATTCAATGGTATTTGGGAATGAAAAAAAATTATCGAATTTATATTTTTTGCTTTATAACAGGAGGTGAGTTCAACCTTCTTTACAAATTTTCTTTTATATGTTTTTCGTCAAAAAAAAAATAAAAATTTTAAATTTTATATTTTCTATGATCTTTCGCCTTTTTTAATTATAAACCGTAATAATTAAGAAAACAAAAGATTTCATAAACTATATTATCCTTCACCGTTTCCTGTTATTAAAGACTACAATACGAACAAAAAGCTACTCAAATTCTAAATTTTAAGAATTGCTGGGTTTTAAAGAAGAAAGCCCCTCCCTCCGTGACCCTATGTGGTTGAAACGGAGGCTAACACTTATATAAAATTCTAGTAAACACATGCACATTTATATAACACTAGTATAGCCCCAACAAGCATGCTTAATATACCTAATATAAACATTTATATATATTGAAAGCTTTAATGTACAATGAAGCATATAAACTTACTTCATATTGTTATGTAAAGTATCTTTGAAGTACAATTATTTATTTAAAAACAACATTTTTTTAATTCTGGCCTGACGACAAAATCCTTGGTCAAACATGGTCTTGGGTCTTGTAGGGATTTCAACAACAATNTTTTTTTAACATCAGAAAGAATATCTACAAAGCAAACTCTAGGGAGAAAAAGCAAATGACCTATCTTAGATTGAATATCAGTTTTCCGATTATGTTTGTTTACTAGTAATTTTTACAGTAGCATACATCATAGATCTGATTTATTTCGAATTTTCGTATATTTTAATGACAACTACACTTTTTTTAAGTGAAATCCTCCTAAGTAATTTTTCATAGATATAATTTTTGTATTAAAATATGACTGGTTCACTACTTGAAAGTAGTATCTATCGTGTCCTTCTATAGTAAGCCTGATCATCTATTGGGAGGCTCCATATTTATAGACTTAATTTTATTATAACTCAAAGTGAAACAAAAACTTGTATTTTAATGTATTGTGTATTCAAATTATTTTAATCACATGTGCTTCCATTAATCAGCTTCATGCTCTGAACAGCTTCATGGTGACATTTTTTGGGGCAATTCTTCTACAAAACTGAACAAGATTTCGTTTAAAGCTCTCCAAAATAAGGAGAGTGAGGTATAGGAATAGGTATGGGTAAAAAAGTGCCTGAAAGTGTTAGGTCAAGAGATCTCGGAGGCCAAGACACTGGTCTTCCCTTTCCTGTCCTCAATCTCCTAAAGGAGATAAGATCTAAATAAAATTATGAAAGATACATTGAATTATAATATAAAACAAGAGAAAGGTTAAATAATATATTGAATAATAATTAATATCATTAGATGATTTTAGTTGGGGTTCGGTCAAGGTAGATAAAAAAAAAATACAAATTAAAAAAAGTGTATTTTTTTAAAAGATTATCTGCCAACGTTTCTTTAAGTTCACATTTCTTGACTACAGTCATGGAAATGTGAACTTAGGGACAGGACGTCCTCTCTCGTCTTCATGATAGCCTTGAAGATGGCTTACAATGTAAGCCGAAACGTTGGCAGATTTATAAAAAAGTGTATTTTAAAAAAATACACTTTTTTTAAATTTGTATTTGTTTTTGGATCTACCTTGACCGAACCCCAACTAAAATCATCTAATAATAATATCTACGGTCGAAAAAACTCTCCTTTTGAATAATTAATATCTTCTTTAGAATGAGTAACAAACATTTACAGAACATATGAGGAGGAGAATTTATACTTAAATTCGTTTACGATATATAAGAAGACAAAAAAAAACAAAAAAACTTTCGTAAGTAAGTAAAAACAGGGGCGTCAGGCTAGCTCAGGGGATCCGCACAGGTTCGAATCCCGCCCAGATCAATCGTTTATTTTTAAATGGAAGCTTGTCCTGAGCCATGGATGTTTAAAATAGGATGGCAACCTCTAGATAGCCCCTCCCTCCAATGACCCTAAGTGGTTGCAAGGGAGGCTAACACAGCAAAAAATAAATAAATAAGTTAAAAACAAATTTTAATATTTTAAAGCAAAAACCGAGCTGTAGAATCCAAAAATTTTAACAAATTTATAAATTTTATTTAGTAACAAACATAAAAATTATGTGATGCAATCTATTAGCTACATGATTTAGAGATTTTTAACAAATTCCCCTACTGGAAAAATAGATATATTTAACGTAAGTTCTACGAAATGCATTTTTATTTTATTTAATTTTTTTTTAAATCTTCATAGGGGATACTAAAAATGTTGACAGTTCAAAAGTTTCAAAAAACTCATTATACACTCTGTCTCACATGTTCTCCGCTGTTTCGATCTATTTAAATTTTAGCTCATTACAAATTCTCTTTCATAAAGAAATTTTTATAAAAAAGAATAATAGTATAGGTATAAGTAATTATTATATGCTTATTAAAATTTAGGGCGGGGGAAGCGTAAAGCAGAAGAACGTTTCATTTTCCAGACACAATTAAAAAAAGTTAAACTTTACTGAGTTAAAATTAAATATATATACTTTACATGAAACATTAATTATTTTCATAAGAGACTTAAACAACACATAAATTAATGTACAACATAAAAACGATAACTAAAAGTAAACGAATGTGTTGTTGATTAACTCATATATGACACCAATGGTTTATTACAAGTTAGTTATAGCAATTAAAAATAAATTTCCTTTAAAATATACCTTTTTTTTTCTTATATAGATAATTGAAATGGCTTAAATAACCAAATTTTTTGACTCTTTGAATTGTACAAACTATATGCACTTCACTTAAGAAACACCAAATCCGGATGGGATTAAGATATACATATACATGGTTTGTGATACAGTTTGAATTGCTAGTTCTTAAAAAATTATCTGTTAATTTTTTAATTTTTTTTTATGAACTAGTATACAATAGTCCATTTAAATAGATATGTCAATAAGTTTATTTGCAAGTTTCAGTTGCCAGAATCTTTGATTTTAGCGAAGAAAGTATTTAGGAAAAACGAGTATAAGTCTCGGTTGTATGGGGGGGGGGAGGGCGCTC
>KZ807974.1:217378-234258 GCA_000696205.2 Oncopeltus fasciatus
CAAGAAGAAAAATTTCTTAGCAATATATATATATTCTTCTTTTTTCCTTTCTCTCCAAGGATCTTTATCTTTTATCTGGTCTACATGAAACTTGTTACATATTTTAGTAGCTGAATACTAATAAAAAAAATCTCCTAAATAAAAGAAAACATTAATGACACCATTTGGCTTTGTGCTACATAACTTACTTCAACAAGTCTAGGGAATACATAGAAAGTTTATCACAAGAAGAACACAGTAGGCTGGCCTTGTTCATACCAAGAGCCCAGCAATCTTCAGCTGTAAACTCAGCTAAACTACTAAAAATGTGGACCTGGAAAAAAAAAAAAAAGTAATCCAAAATATTAAAAAATTAAATTTCCAAATTGTGAATGCATAAAATGATATATTAATAGGAAATTTGCATATTCCATTATATCAAGATCTAATAGATAACATATTCAAGCAGGTAAGTTTAAGCTGAAAATTTATAGGTAAGTTTAAAAGTATAATTGGACTTTGGAAATATAATTCATTCTATACTGTAAATAATATTTTAAGTAGAGTTCAGAAAAATGAAATTTTTTCATTGATTATAAAAAGAGATAATTTCTAGATATTCCTCTTATCTGCCCTCCATTTCATTTGATCGTGTAAACCTGTTTATTACTTTCCTTACTACACCAAAAATAAGGAAAGTATTGCAATCAGTCAAGAAATTGAAATCAACATTTTTATTTTTTTAATAGTTCTCTGTGAGAACGCATGTGTGAACAAAATAGTGAGAAAGATACAATATGGAATTCTGTGGTTTGTAGAATAGTTTTCAGAATACCTATTGAACACCCTGTTAGCTGTTACTTCAAATAGCTAAACATGGCTAGTTCATAGAGTAGAAACAGATCAATCAATTTTGATAAATCTAAGCGAAAATGTTTATCTAAAAATATTTTATAATTTTTCTGTTAAAATATCCCTTGAATATGTCAGGAAAAGTTATGCATAAATGAAAATGCACATTTACCTCATTCTTATTAGTATACTGACTAAAACCCTTATGGAAACAATCACCATTAATCTACAAAAAAGAACTAATTCCTTTAAATTTTAAGCTTACAGAGGCACATAATCCTACTTTATTCAATGAAAACCTATATAAACCATTTCAATAAAAAATTCAAAAAGGACATTGTTTGAGAGTGAAATCAAATAACAAAATAAAGGTATAGCTTCAAACTTAAGTTAATATAAAAATTAATGCATTAACAGCTTTATGTACAATTATAACCTTTTAAAATTATTGAATCAAAGATAAAAACTTCTTTCTAATTTACAACAATTTTTATATTTCAGTTAAAATACATTAGTTAATGTTTGAAGAAAACAAGTTAATGTGGGCAACAAGAATCAAAACCTCAATTAGAGGGGAAAAAAATTTTAAATTCAAACTTACCAATAACATTAATATCGCTGAAAATTTAATTTCCATTTTGTATATAATAAAAAAAGTAAGATAACACTGACAATCCAACACAATTTTCAATAAAACACAACCTGTTAAATAAAACCTCACTAAAATTTGATGTGCTATAAAGGAGGTTCAAATCTCTTTTTATGCTGAACCTCTATGCATTTGTGAAAATGACAATGGCAAATTTTTGGATATGGCCAAAAATCCACACACCTTAAATAAAAATAAATAAATAAATTTATAGTCCACTGTAAGCCATACATAAAATTACTTCCAAAGAAATTTGGAACTAAGATTCTATTCGTTTTTGCAATTAAAATAATTTCATTTTTATCTTGATCGTTTAACTTTGATCTCTAGCTGCCAAACTGTAAAAATCATTGAACTGGCGGTTGCGTAATTTTGAAATATTAAATGAGATTTAAAATTGATGTTCCCTTAATTATAGTCGTATCCCCAAAAGCTATCCTTTAAATAGAGGATTTTTGATGGGGACTGCGAAATGTTATTTATTTATTTATTCGCAAATAAATAATTTATACCTAATTTAATTAATTGTAATTATAAAAATTTTGAACTGAAATTTGATGATCAGATTTTAATGAAATTTGGAACTTTGGTTGAGCCTGACTTGGCTAGTAGCTAATTTCTTATTAATTTAATCAAGTGATACTAAAGGGGTTAGAGAGTCTAGGCCCAGAAAGCTTTCTTTTTCTGAACTATTGTTCTTTCAGACTTAAGAAATTAATTTAATCATACATCTTTAAAAGCATTATTTTTCTTTTAAAATCAGCCAATTACAATTGAATGCCTTACTTCCTTTCATAAACAATTGATATGGCATTTTAGACTGTAATCCAATTTCGCCAGAAGGCAATGTACACCACACATATTTCAATAAACTTAAATAAAAACATAAAATATAACATATTAAATCAAAATAAAGTAAAGTTTTGTGAATACAGTAATGCATGAGTTCAGAATATTGTGCATTCTAATTTCCATGCGGTCACCCATATTCTAGCTCGAATCCAACAGCCTCTTTTTCATTTTCTTGTATCCTCTTGCAAATAGGCTCCTGTACGTCTCTCGGTAGCCTCTTCTGTACTTGTTACAAAGCCTACATAAACGGTATTTCCTATATTGATATCCTATAAAAGAGGGGATTTCCCCATTTTGATATCTATCCAAAACATTATCTCCATTCTATTAATAGTAAAATCGAAATTATGAAAAAAAATTAATAACAATAATAACTTAAAATAAATAATAAAAACTTTTCCTTTAGATAATTAGTTATGCTGGTATATTGCTCATTTAACTGCCTTTTGTGTAACAATTGACGGTTGGGGGTATAGCTCAGTGGTAGAGCATTCGACTGCAGATCGAGAGTTTCCTTTCTCTCCAAGGATCTTTATCTTTTATCTGGTCTACATGAAACTTGTTACATATTTTAGTAGCTGAATACTAATAAAAAAAATCTCCTAAATAAAAGAAAACATTAATGACACCATTTGGCTTTGTGCTACATAACTTACTTCAACAAGTCTAGGGAATACATAGAAAGTTTATCACAAGAAGAACACAGTAGGCTGGCCTTGTTCATACCAAGAGCCCAGCAATCTTCAGCTGTAAACTCAGCTAAACTACTAAAAATGTGGACCTGGAAAAAAAAAAAAAAGTAATCCAAAATATTAAAAAATTAAATTTCCAAATTGTGAATGCATAAAATGATATATTAATAGGAAATTTGCATATTCCATTATATCAAGATCTAATAGATAACATATTCAAGCAGGTAAGTTTAAGCTGAAAATTTATAGGTAAGTTTAAAAGTATAATTGGACTTTGGAAATATAATTCATTCTATACTGTAAATAATATTTTAAGTAGAGTTCAGAAAAATGAAATTTTTTCATTGATTATAAAAAGAGATAATTTCTAGATATTCCTCTTATCTGCCCTCCATTTCATTTGATCGTGTAAACCTGTTTATTACTTTCCTTACTACACCAAAAATAAGGAAAGTATTGCAATCAGTCAAGAAATTGAAATCAACATTTTTATTTTTTTAATAGTTCTCTGTGAGAACGCATGTGTGAACAAAATAGTGAGAAAGATACAATATGGAATTCTGTGGTTTGTAGAATAGTTTTCAGAATACCTATTGAACACCCTGTTAGCTGTTACTTCAAATAGCTAAACATGGCTAGTTCATAGAGTAGAAACAGATCAATCAATTTTGATAAATCTAAGCGAAAATGTTTATCTAAAAATATTTTATAATTTTTCTGTTAAAATATCCCTTGAATATGTCAGGAAAAGTTATGCATAAATGAAAATGCACATTTACCTCATTCTTATTAGTATACTGACTAAAACCCTTATGGAAACAATCACCATTAATCTACAAAAAAGAACTAATTCCTTTAAATTTTAAGCTTACAGAGGCACATAATCCTACTTTATTCAATGAAAACCTATATAAACCATTTCAATAAAAAATTCAAAAAGGACATTGTTTGAGAGTGAAATCAAATAACAAAATAAAGGTATAGCTTCAAACTTAAGTTAATATAAAAATTAATGCATTAACAGCTTTATGTACAATTATAACCTTTTAAAATTATTGAATCAAAGATAAAAACTTCTTTCTAATTTACAACAATTTTTATATTTCAGTTAAAATACATTAGTTAATGTTTGAAGAAAACAAGTTAATGTGGGCAACAAGAATCAAAACCTCAATTAGAGGGGAAAAAAATTTTAAATTCAAACTTACCAATAACATTAATATCGCTGAAAATTTAATTTCCATTTTGTATATAATAAAAAAAGTAAGATAACACTGACAATCCAACACAATTTTCAATAAAACACAACCTGTTAAATAAAACCTCACTAAAATTTGATGTGCTATAAAGGAGGTTCAAATCTCTTTTTATGCTGAACCTCTATGCATTTGTGAAAATGACAATGGCAAATTTTTGGATATGGCCAAAAATCCACACACCTTAAATAAAAATAAATAAATAAATTTATAGTCCACTGTAAGCCATACATAAAATTACTTCCAAAGAAATTTGGAACTAAGATTCTATTCGTTTTTGCAATTAAAATAATTTCATTTTTATCTTGATCGTTTAACTTTGATCTCTAGCTGCCAAACTGTAAAAATCATTGAACTGGCGGTTGCGTAATTTTGAAATATTAAATGAGATTTAAAATTGATGTTCCCTTAATTATAGTCGTATCCCCAAAAGCTATCCTTTAAATAGAGGATTTTTGATGGGGACTGCGAAATGTTATTTATTTATTTATTCGCAAATAAATAATTTATACCTAATTTAATTAATTGTAATTATAAAAATTTTGAACTGAAATTTGATGATCAGATTTTAATGAAATTTGGAACTTTGGTTGAGCCTGACTTGGCTAGTAGCTAATTTCTTATTAATTTAATCAAGTGATACTAAAGGGGTTAGAGAGTCTAGGCCCAGAAAGCTTTCTTTTTCTGAACTATTGTTCTTTCAGACTTAAGAAATTAATTTAATCATACATCTTTAAAAGCATTATTTTTCTTTTAAAATCAGCCAATTACAATTGAATGCCTTACTTCCTTTCATAAACAATTGATATGGCATTTTAGACTGTAATCCAATTTCGCCAGAAGGCAATGTACACCACACATATTTCAATAAACTTAAATAAAAACATAAAATATAACATATTAAATCAAAATAAAGTAAAGTTTTGTGAATACAGTAATGCATGAGTTCAGAATATTGTGCATTCTAATTTCCATGCGGTCACCCATATTCTAGCTCGAATCCAACAGCCTCTTTTTCATTTTCTTGTATCCTCTTGCAAATAGGCTCCTGTACGTCTCTCGGTAGCCTCTTCTGTACTTGTTACAAAGCCTACATAAACGGTATTTCCTATATTGATATCCTATAAAAGAGGGGATTTCCCCATTTTGATATCTATCCAAAACATTATCTCCATTCTATTAATAGTAAAATCGAAATTATGAAAAAAAATTAATAACAATAATAACTTAAAATAAATAATAAAAACTTTTCCTTTAGATAATTAGTTATGCTGGTATATTGCTCATTTAACTGCCTTTTGTGTAACAATTGACGGTTGGGGGTATAGCTCAGTGGTAGAGCATTCGACTGCAGATCGAGAGGTCCCCGGTTCAAACCCGGGTGCCCCCTGACTTTTTTTTTTTTTTTTTACATTAGTGTAGATTAAATATTAATTTTTTTTAGTTTATAGTTCCAGTTTTCTGAAGGAGTTCCTTTAGTACATTTTCTTAATACCTAGGAGGTAAGAGAAAGGTGGTAGACAAAATTATACTCAATCTAATTTAGTTTAATGAATGGTATTCCTATAAAAAGAAATCATAAATATTTTTTTTATTTAAGACTAATTATTATTAATTTTATAGTTTCAATTTTATAAGTCGATTCAAAATTTTCATTAACTATATATGTTGTCATTGCTTGGAGAGTTAATGAGTATCTAAATAGTTTCATTGTTAAATGCATTTTTTTCTTGAAGTACTGAATATTTATTATTATCCATTATTATCACATCTTAATCTTTTGAGGGCGTTAATAACCTCAGCAGTTGAGCGCTGTAAATCCCCAATAAGCATCTTAATCTTTTGTGATTGAAAATTGTAGTGCCATTAAAAGGATTGAGCATTAGCATGGGGCATTCACTCTGCAATGAAATTATGGAAAACTCCCGTTACAGTGGCTTATTGTATATCCTTTGTTTAACTTTTTTACCATCACTTTCCAATTAGTTAAGACTGGCCAAATGGTTGAATATTTACATTAGTGTTATTTCATCTAAGAATTGAATTATTTTTTATTATTAAATCAGGATTCCCCAAAATGTTCTAAAAGAAATTATATTTTGGTCAATACTTAAATATGATGAGAACTTATCAATAGCAATGAAGTCATTGCAGATGTTAATGTTGTTTGTTGTACAGACTTGTAATGTTAAGTCATTAGTTTGATTAAGAAAGGTTTTTTCCAATTCTGGTCTTTGTATTTTATTATTATTATCTTCTGAAATATTTTAATAATAAACGTTTCTGTTTATCGGCAAAATTAATTTTAAAATAATAAATAAATACCACATTCAACAAAATCACTAACTTTTGTGAAAAAATCTTTTATGCAACTTTTCAACAAAATATAGTTTTAATTTTTAGGGTTATCAAATAAAACCAATTCTTCGCTCTTTTTTTATGAGAGTTTTCTGAATCAATGATCCCATCCTCGGAGCTCAGTCACCTTTAATGAATGCTCCTGCTTTGGTATCTCTAGGTGCATTCATTAATTATTAATTTTTAGTGCACTCATTTTTTTTAAATTTAAGTAAAAAAAAATTGTAGTGAACTCAACTGGTAAATCTGAAGTCATTCTGTATGTATAATGGTTAATTAGAGTAATACAAGTGTGCTTAATACTCTTTGTTCTTACATATTTTAGTGGAAGGGGAGATTAAATCTCTGAAAAAGTACTCTTAAAAATATTTTAAATCAACTTTTTCAAGGACTTTCTCAAACTTGCAAGTTTAATAAACTAATTCTTCCAAACAGGTATTGTTTGGAAAAAAATCCTACCACCTCAGCCGGGAATCGAACCCGGGTCTCCTATCGGGCAGTTGGAAAGATTATATAATCTGTCTCAGTGGGGTAGAGGTTAGCTTGCCTGCCCTGAAAGTAGTGTTCGATTCTAAGAGGTAGTAAGATTTTTTTCCTGGCTCCCTTTGCATTTCTTGTAGAAGATTTAACATGGGATTACATACCAAAATTAATTTCATTATTTAATAATTATTATTGATTATTAATGCGTATGATCATTTTTTGTGTGAGTATTTTGTATATGTCTATGCTCCCTCCACGATTTTCAAAATGACAAAAACAAATTGGGTATTTAAGCTTCTTATCGAAGTCGAAATAATTCATTTATGGTTCAAATCAGTTAGGAAGAGGAGTGGTTTTCTCTTTAAAGTCTTGCTTTTAAGATCAAAATTTAAAATCTGAATACCTTCCTTATTATTAGCAATAAGGATAAATATATAGAACTGCATAAAAAATGAATGAAATAAAATACATTTATATTCTATAACATTTTTCATGAAAACGCATATTAAGAAATATATTTAAGATTTCCAGTGCTGGATGGGAGCCTCATATTTTTGGTCATGTCTCTTTGGCAAACAGTCTAATTAATCCAGATTTGTTTGAAATCAGTTAGGGGGGAGGAGTGATTGAGGAAGACCAAAATTTAAAATCTGAACACCGATACTATTAGCATTACAAAAAATGTTATAGTACTAAATATATATAAAATTATAACTTATTATTCATATTCTTATAGGTGTGTACATATGTATATATCGTTGTACTACAAATTGAAGTACATTGTAAATCCATCAAGGCAGTGATGAAGAAGCATTCTAATTAGAAAGCGAGTGGGATGAGCTATCGAAGTATGGATGGCGGACCATTAATAGTTTTGAAGCAGCTAGATTTTCGAGGGGAGGTTAAAAGTTCTTCGGCCGGTCCAGAAAGAAATGAAATCAAAACACAAAACATTATTTTCTTTTCACTCTAATATCCCTTATTACCAATACATATATTGATTTTTCTAAACCCCCAAATAATAATTTTCTTATTTGAAACCAAATGAGTATCAAGAGCCTCAATGAAATGGTCTTCGTTCTCGAATCGCCTTCCCCCTGAGGTCTTTTCTGAGATTCAGGAACAGAAAGTAGTCACTGGTGGCTAGATTTGGGTAGTAAGCAGGTTGGTTGATTAAATCAAGGCCCAAGGTGTCAATCATGTCCATCACTATACGAGAAGGGTGAAGTGGCGATGCAAGCAGATGAACTTAAAAGTATTATAAGTACTAGACTATAAATGGCAGGGTTAAGGAAATTTCTGTGAATATAACTACTGATTAGATTAACATGATAAGGTAAAAGTCCTTTATCTTAATGCCCTTAAAATATATATATTTACATAGGGCCTCTCAACTTTGATGATTGTTTGGCACAGTGCTGAAATTGAANTATATATATATAAATAGACATATATATTAGGGAAAAATTGTCTGGGTTTCGGCCAGGAAGTAGAAAAAATACACCAAAATAATAATGTGAATCTGATGGTCATCTCCATTCTTGGATATTCTATTCATTAGAAAACCTGACCGACTTATTCTGATTGTTATAAAATCTTACCCAACCTCAATACCAAATTTCCACCCAACTAATAAATTAACAAAATAGTAAGCTTTCAATGAACTCTCTCCTTCACTTCACTCCTTGTTTCTTTCATTATATCCCCTGATGGCTTACTTGTGACAGGACGTATCTCAAGTGGATATCCCTCCATTCCATTACTAGGTTTTTATAAGTTTTTTAGTTATTATTATGTAATAATATAATACTGGGGAAATTAGTCAAGAGTCAGAAACATAAAATATTCCAAAATTGTTGGGTAATTATTTTATTGTTGCTGACATTTCAACTGCTTGTAAGTCAAGTCATCATCAGGGCTGAAATACAATACTCACATAGATTTATAAATTGGAATGAACAGGCAGAGATGAGGTATGTTATATGACATATAAGATTTACAGAACAAACTAAACAATATAAATATGAAGCAATATAAATTATAAATGTTATATTTATCAGACATCACTAGTAAATATAAAGATATGTACTAATAGTGATGTCTGAAGAGATATCCAAGGGAGGTTAATGGTCACATCTCACAAGTTAAAGTGAGAGGCAACCAGTGAAAAGGGGGGTGGGAGAGGGTTTTGTCTGCATAGTTTAAAGGTAGGTAATAATGGTCAGTTAATGCTTTCAAAGGAAAGTTGAAAAAGCAAATGACTGGGATTATTAAACTAATTTTTCCATTGAATTATACGGAAAATATTACAATAAGCTGAGGAAATGTCTTTGTCCTGCCTATCATTTATATTATAGAGGTAGGATTGAGATTGATGTACACACATTCCAAACCCTAAAAAATTTTAAAATCTTTTTGTAGTATTCTTTAAAAATTTAAGAAAATACAGACTATTACTGTTTTAATTCTGTTAATCTAGCAATATTCATTTGAAGCTCTTATCTAATCTGTAATTCTTCCACAAACCATAGAGATACTATATAAAAAAAAAGGCAGTGTCCTAAAAAATTTCATTTTATTTTTATCGAAATTTAGTTCTGATTTGTACATACTCTTTGCTTGCACTTATTTTCCTTACTTATGTAATATAAATTAGTCATTAGATGTTTTTTGTTGGGGTTCGGTCAAGGTAGATAATTACTGATAAATGTAGTAAAATAATTACTAATTTCAAGTGATTAAAAGGATGAAAGAAAAATTTCACATTACAAAAGCTAATTAAATTTATTCAAAAAATTTTCAGAATATAAGTGATATTGACAGTGAATTTGAAAATATTAATACATGATAGTGAGTAAAATAGTTTTTATGGGTACATATCAGAAATTTTTAAAAGTTTCAGTGATGACCTGGATTCATGGCTGCAGACTGCAGTATTGCAAGTGTTGACCCTGCTGCAATATTTCCCCCATAAGATTGACTTCTTGCTGCAAAAGTTCCACCTCCTATTCCAGTACTTCCTATTCCTAACATTCCAGCAACTGGAACAGCAAGAGGAGGAACCTGTGTTGCTAGTCCACCTACTACATTCACAACAATGTGACTCAAAAGATCCATTCTGAAAATAAATTAATTAATTATTAGCATTTGAGAGTAAGCTGAAATAACTTCACACAAGTAGCTTGGAAAAATGATACGTTAACCAAATTTTAAATGTAATTAAATTATAAGTTTAAATTCAATTAATTGTGAAATGAGGCTTAGTTCTATAATTACTTGGAATCTCTACCCCTGTATGTAAGGGGTGGTGGACATGAGACTTCTTAGGGAATATTGGTGGTTATTATTGTATTTTAACCAATTTATTCTCCCCACTCTCCTCACTTTCTAGTTTTCTGAGGATAACACACACTATGCTTACACTAATGAGTAACATTAATGGATCACATCAATAATATATAAGTGACTCACCTCATTAAGGAATTAATTGTAAAGGTAAAAAAATAAAATAAATAATCCTTAATTTAAACTTTGAAAAATTCATATAAATGTAATTAACAAAGAAGCTAACATTTCAAGTTTTTGATTAGAAACAAGTATCATTGATACATCTCATTTAGATAACTTGATGACTAAATTTTAAGCTTTATTTATTATAACTAAATAACAAGTTTCAAACTCTATAAAATCTTAATAAAAATAAATGTTTTAAATTAGATAAACACACAATACCATGTACCCAATTTAAAAATAGTTAAGTAAGAAAAGTCTCTATGAGTACATAATTTGTATGAGTAATGAGAGCTATGAGGGCGAAGAAAAGGGTTAAGTTCTACAGTTTACAAGTTAAATTCCTTTGAACAAAATAACTTGAAAACAGAAAATTTATAATAGAGGCTAAATTGAAGTTCATTTTAAAATTGATAGGAACAATTGCATAATACTTTCAATTCATATTTACTTAAAGTATTGTGTTCCTACAATAAAAAAATATGTATTATTACCATGCAATCATAGTCTTTCACTCAAGTAAATTTTATACATAGTTTTACATAGTGTAAATATTATCATATGTTATTAAATTAATTTATAAGTGGTCTTATACATGAATTAACAAATAGAAGTTATATAGTAAGGAAAATATTAATATGAAGTTATTTGATTGTTGTTTACAGCGAGTAATACAGGGGTACAGAATAAAATGAAAGTTATCTAGAGTTAAGGCCTGTGTTAAATCCTTAATTTCTTTTAATTGAAAATCAGTAAACAACAAAATTGCCTATTATAAATATATTACTGTTTATATAGAAAGTTTTTCATATTGTTTTTTAAATTAGCAAATTATAAGAAGAATAGCCATATACTAAGAAAAAACAAGGGACTAATTCACAAAGTGATAAGATTCTCAGTAATGATTTACAAGTTTAAAACAGTACAGAATCATTTTTAATTATTTCTTATCTAGATCCACTAGTTTTCCCATTATTAAGAGTATTACCAAATCATTACAAACATTTAATGTGAACACAGAAGAAGGTATTACTTCCATTTCTATATGGTAAATTGATGTACGTAAAACGTACTAAAAAAAACATTTTTTTGAGATTTTCAAAACACTCTCATCTAGGTTCCATTTATTTTATATCGAATTAACATACTTCCATTACAATATGTAACATTGAGCAAACATCAATATGTTAATTGAAGTTAACTCCAGTAATCAGGATAGCCATAATCTAAAAGAATTCAACACTAACAGAGAGAAGTACTAACCTTAAAAATCCGAACTGTACGTGAGCCAGAGGACCGATGATTCAACCTAAGCAGAGCACTCTATATATAGCCTTCGCTGACTCAGGTCCTTCACAAAAGTCTGTGATCCACAGAGCAATGGAAGGGTAAAAAAAATACAAAGACGTAACCGCCGCTTTATCCCGAGTTAGCTACACATACACAATCCTACTTGCTTTCAATGCTCGCCTCACATTAGAGCGGCCAGAAATTGCACACACTTAGATTGGCTGATACCCACATTTTCTTAATCTAACTCATTTATTTTCATAAATAATTTATTTTTTTTTAATGGCTTGTCAACCTTTGGTCATTAACGCCAGGGACATATTTTTAGAAGCGGGAAGATATTTTCAAGAAGAAAAATTTCTTAGCAATAGGTCCTGGTGAGGTATAATGAATTGTTAATACGAATAGTTATTCTGTGGATGGACATAGTAATTTCTTTGTGCTTGGAAACTATAAATTTCTTATGAAATTTATAAGAAAGAAAAAATTGAGAGAGAATGGAAAAGAATCATACTGAAAATGCATCTAGGTAAGATTTAATAGCCTGCCCTCTTTCAGAAAGTTCATTACAGAGTCGATGACTTTATCGTCATCCAATAGAAATTCGTCTAGAGTCCCATTTAAATTATATTTTTTCCTTGTTTCTTTATATTTTAGGCACTCTGTAAATATATGTTTCATGGTAAGAAGTTGTAAACAGACCTCACAAATGGGTGGGTTATCCTTTGCCATTATATAGCCATGAGTAAGTCTTGTGTGTCCTATTCTTAGTCTGGCCAATAACACTTCTCTCTTACGGTCAGTTGACATGGAACTGGACCATACCCTCGGAGTAGATTTTTATCTCGCGTCAATTGTCTCTGGTTTACCACCATAAATTTTCCCACTTATTAAGTATATTTTGCATTGCCTGAAATTCCGCAGTGACTAGGTATCCATTTAAGTGTCACTTTGCTACCTTTCGCGTTTAGGTGATCTATTGCAATTAGAGTGTCTATTGTGAGATGTTGGTTGGTGAAAGGGCGGATTAAGAGTCGGTAAATACAGAAATGTTTTTTGATAATGGAAATTCAATATTTAAGGCTCTGTTAATTGCGAGTAATTCTGCGGTGAACACGCTTGACATCTGCGGCAAAGAGAACATAAAAAGTCTGCCATAAAGCTGATCCAACGCTTTCAGAGTTATTTTGAGCCGTTCGTATAAATACTTATGCAAGATTTTTTATCTGGGACAAGCTTTTTATAGTTATTCTGAAATAGTATGGGGATGGTATCATTTTTTATGTACTTGGTGAGAGTTAGGTTAATATGTACAGGCTTGAGAGACCAAGGTGGTTTTGGAGAGAATGACTCAGAAATAATCTGTGGAATTTGTATGGCATATTTTCTAATGAGGTCATGAGCTCTCCTTGTAAAAGATTATGAACCAATGTGAAGTGGGTGAATTTGTGATACTGTTAGACTTGGCTTGAGGGGATAGGAAAATTTTATTTAATTAAGGAAAAAAAAAGCATCCTATTTCATTTTACTTATTTCTATGTAATGTTAGAGAGCCAATGGAAATCAAATCTGCCATTTGTCTATATTCTAGATAGTAACTTTCATAAATGCACTAAGCTGTTCAGTATTAAGACCAGATTAATACAGCCAGATTTAATCTCTTATAACACTAAACCTGTACTAAAGACTAAACTAAAGTCTTTAGAGTAAATTTCTACATTTCAGTGATTATAAAAAGGAGATATATTTTTTTATTTGTTTCTTCAAATAAATTTTAGGCAGAATTATAAAATAGTGATTTTCTTACAATTCATTGAAAATTAACATAAAGGAGAGTAAGTTTAAGGCTTAAGAAAATTTTAAATTCTAAATAAGAACCTTATTAAATAACGAACTTGTCCTGAAAGGTCATGATAGCAGTTATTTGCACAATGAACTGGGAGCGAGGCTTGGAGATAAGCAGGATTCACTCTCAAGAGGGGTTTTTTTTTACTGGCATGTAGAATTCCTTCCTGCATCATTGAAATCTCGTGAGTAGGATGATTTAAAAGCAAATATTGAAATAATTGTTAGAAGGTTAGAATGAAAATAATGTTAGAAAATATTTGTCTATCTTGGTTAATTAAACACATTCAAGATATATGTAAAATATACTATTTAAGTAAAATAGTATATACTACTTTCAAGAATCATTTCAAATAAATAAATAAAGTGGTTTACTGTGGAAAAAATTACAGTCATCCTAAAACATTAATGCAAAAGAAAACATTAAATTTAATTAATTTAATACAATTTTTTTTTATTTCAATAATATAAATTTTGATGAGCAGGTCTTGAATTATCTTGACATAAGTGTTCAATCATTCAATTTATCACTCTGCTTGGTTTAATAAATGAATTTAGTTCATTAGAAAAATATAAATTCAAAATTAAGATGGCACAACCAATATGCGTCATTTTGCAAATAAAATTTTTTCATATTTGCAAAAACAAAATAAAATTTTTAACTTAGGAAGTACAAGGATTTATTACCCATTAAGTCAAAATTACATAAATGATCATCAGGATGACTGATGGATAAGTGTATTCATGATATTTAAGGAAAGATGTTGCAAAAATTCAGAAATAATCGGCCAAATACATAAAATTAACAACTTTGTGTAAGATAAATATTTGTAAGATTAATTTTTTGAAAGCAGTAATCATCCATAATAAAATGAAACTAATGTGCTTATAGTAGATCAGATGAAAAATTATGCAGTAGAAAGGTAGTCTTTCACAAACGAAAACTCAAGAATTATTTCAAATCATGATGATAATTGTGATAATATAGTCCTACATTTCATTATTAATTTGAATCGTACCGGGAGTCTGAAAAAAATCACACTACTTCAGTCGGGAATAGAACCCGGGTCCCCCACTTTCTGGGTCGGGTGGGTGCGCTAACCAACTGTACCACTGAGGGAGCTGAGAATAATTTCTGATTCCCCACACTTCACTACGAGTCTATTTGTTTATAAACATTTATATACCTTTTGTATTTGATAACACTACTATTCGGCTATTTTATTTCTTTAGTCACACAGTAGGGTCTTCATTTCCTTACGTTCTATGAGTTTACTTGAGTTGGCTGAAAGATTGAGGAAAAAATGCTTGATACTCATATAAATTTGATAATCTGAATATAACAAAAATCTGAAATTATAATAAAATTAAAATAATAAATGAAGTAGTTTTATTATTTTTAAATTTGTAATAAAGAAATGAAAAAAAATTTAATGGCTGGTAGACTGATACAATTTAAAATAAGTATCTTGTTTTATTGTATTCTATGAAAAATTTAAATTTATAAGTAGGAAAAATTATTTATTATTAAATGATTTTAGTTGGGGTTAGGTCAAGGTAGATCCAAAAAATACAAATTTAAAAAAAGTGTATTTTTTAAAATGATTATATCTGCCAACATTTAGACTTACATTGTAAGCCATCTTCAGGGCTGCCTATCATGAAGACGAGAGAGGACGTCCTATCCCTAAGTTCACATTTCCTCTACTAAAATATAAATTTTACTTTTACACAAAGGGAGANTTTTAAAAAAATACACTTTTTTAAATTTTGTATTTTTTTGGATCTACCTTGACCGAACCCCAACTAAAATAATCTAATAATAATATATACGGTCAAAAATCACTCCATTTAAAAATTATATATTTTTTTTTTATACATTAGATTTAGGCATTAAAAATATTTTGCCAAAGACAGAAATTCAATCACTAAATTTATTATATAAACAAAAATTGCATAGTCATTAAAAAAAAAAATTAAAAAATGTGGCCATCTGTCGCAGGTGAATGGTTACTTCCTCTGCTGAGACCCACCAGACTGCCAAGAAGATCTCTGTTGACCACCTCCTCCCCCTCCACCACCACCTCGAGAACCACTAGCTCTTCCTCGAGCCGCTGTAAAATTTGATATATTCAATAGAAAATGTAATAAAAAAAAAAATAAAAAAAGTTTTTAATATCATTTTATTAAAACTCTAGGAGGACCATATTAAGAGGACTCTGGAATTTATACATACACACAAATATTGTTTGAAAAGAAAAAGTTGGAATGAAGAGAAATTAAATACTCAATAGATATCACTTGACCAGGAGTCTGAAACAAAGTAGCTTGATATACTGATCGATTCCTTATTTATAAATGATCCATTGCCTCACTAAACTTTTAAATCATTATCAATCCATTTTTAAAAATTTATTTTCCATACCTAGGAGAGTTTTATCTTAGATAGTCCATGCTATAATTAAATAATAAATATTCCCAATTTAAAAGATAATTTTTAATTTCTTTTTTCTTTATTTAAGGATCAAAAAATCAAATAATGCAAAATTATTGGGCAGATATTTTATTATTGCCAACATTTGGACAACTTGAAAGTCATCCTCAGGGCGATAGTGAGGTATGGAGAGATCTCTGTATGGGGCTTTGGTCAAATTTTAGAGTGCAGAACTAAACTTTTAGTAATTAATTAAAGATGTTTAAAGAGTTCCATTTCCTCAAGTGTTAAAAGTATTATTAAGAGTTTGAATATTTATAAGTCAGGGAAAAAATATAACAGAGTTATGCTTTATATTTCTCAAGCTAGTGTTTATATGCTTTAAGCCACATGTATTTTGAAATATATATATATATAGTTATCGAGAACAGTGGGATGGAGAGTGCAGTGAACACACAAAAAGAAAAAATTTCGCAGAGTAAAATTTTCGTGTGTCTCTCGCTCTTTGTCTGTGAGGAATGAATTAGTCTCTCTTCACTCCTTCAAGAGAAAGAAATCCCCGGAAATTTTGCTCTTTGTATTTTTTTTCTTTTTGTGTGTGCACTGCATTCTCTACCTATCCCACCTGTTTTTGATTGCTACAAATCGCAGCCACGTGAGTTTCATCAGCTAATTAATTA